>CANXYC010617013.1:0-47423 GCA_948193065.1 Aleurites moluccanus | reverse complement strand
TTTCTGGTTTGCCTTGAAATCAATATATACATGGCATTTTCTTTGTACCAATATCAAGTTCATATATATAAAAGACAATTGGGCTTGGTTTCAGGTCAAAAAGCCTTTTAGAATAAATTATATAGCCATTCAAAGTTTATACCAATTATAGGCATTTCGGAAGCTCTGTTTTAGGTCAAATTGGCAAATTTGCCCAAATGTGGATCATTTATGGTTTTCAAGCAAAGTTATCATTTCATATGCATAAATGCATGACTTATGAATGAATAATACATCAAACATATATATAGACTCACCTCTATCACAAACTCCCAAATGCCACTCACTTAGGCCTAGTTAGCCCGTGACTCCCCGTACGCAGCTCTTGTTTGGGACGATTGTCCTATAACAACCAAATTGGTCTTATAAGACTTATATCCACTATAAACCATATCAAAACACAAATCATGCCATATTAAGGCATATTCAAGCATATTAACACATAACAACATACATTATACACATATTACACATTATGCACATCAAAGGCCCTATATCTCTCTTTTAACACTTTTCATACCTTTTATGCATCAAATGCATTTCCATCATCATAAATCATTCATATTACACATATTCATCAATATAATGCTAAGTTATGAACTTCCAAATACTTAGCTCAATATTCCACACAAAACATACACAAATTTCCAATTATGCTTCAAATCACTTATACCATTCAATCTATCCACATTTAACCTTATACATTTCAATCATTTAAGCCATTATACCATAATCAAACCTTACTTGTTCATTTACATTAACCTAACACCTTAAAGTAGTAAAGTCCATATGTTACCACTTTAATGGAAATCATTGCATTCTTCCATTTTTCAACACCAATCAAACATACAACAATTATAAACACCAAATGCATATCATTTACACATTTAAACCTATCAAACATCAAAGCACTAAGGCATTGTTCATGCTTATACATTTCGGCCAAAACACCATTCATTCCAAATGAATTCATTTCAAATATTTAGCCATCGATTCATGGTAATTGCATCAAATACACATCATTTATACCTTTAAAGCCATTTAAACATCAAAATCACACATTAAAGCCTAAGCACCTCAATTCGGCCATTCTTGTTTCCTAACCAAATGAGTTTGTTTCCATTATTCAACCACAAATTCATATCATACACATCATTTAAACCAAAGGAATCATCAAAACATCAATTTGATTCCAAGTTCTTCCTATTAGGGTTTCAATCCAACTTTTTGAATTCTAACCATATAAAATATGTTTTGATCACTAATAAATATCAAGGAATATCATATAAACATCATTGAATCAAAAGAACTTCAAAACCAACAACTTACCAAAAATTCTTCAAAATCTTCTTTGAATTAATTCTTAGTCTAAATCAGTTTTTCCTTGAAATCTAAGGTTATATTTGTGTTCACAAGGTAGGAATTAGTATATTTCCATCCAAAAATGGAAGAAAATCATAAAGTTTGGTGTATGGATGAAGTGTCCGAAACTTTGGTGTGATGAACAATGAAAATTTTGAACTTTTTAGACAATGGTGAAGTGGTGAGAAAAATCCACCTAAATATCAAAGTTGTGATTCCATACATCAATCTTATGATTAAATTGGTGAAACCTAGCCATCCATCCATCCATCTTTCATAATTTTATGCTATTGGTTAATCAAAGTCAATATTGATGGCTATAGTATACATTTGCCATACCAAATCCAAAACCAAAGCTAGTAATCCTATACATTGTGCTTATGATAGCAATTTTGAAACTTATTGATCTAACCATCCATTTCTTCATCATTTAATCCAATGGTTAGATTTAATCAAGCCTAAATTAATGTCATAAGGTTGCATATATAATATAATTCCATATCTCAAAGGAAAAGACCATATTGTCCTTAGTTCAACCGAAGCACCTCAATTGAGCAGCTTACCCGGCACAATTTTCAATCGGATTTATTTCTCCATCAAAACTTCATATAAATTAAATAACATCATTTTCAAGTCCTAATTTTCTTTTCTACCTTTGAATATCATGTTAATTCCATAAAAACTCGAAGGGGTGTGAAATGACCATTTTACCCCCAGTTCACAAAATTTTAAGTTTTTCCCGATTTCTTCCTAATAGCCTTTGATGCACATTTACATGTGTAAAACTGTCTAAAATATGCATATTCATACAATTTAAACATAAACATGCATAATATATATCAATTTAAGCAAAGAATGAACCTCTTAAGTTTGCCTCTTAAAGCTTAAGTTCTAAGCCATTCAACTGGGGTGTTATAATACCTCTCCACCTTTAGGATAAGGAATGAGACACTGGAAACTGATGGATGTGTGTCCTACCATTGTGATTAAGGTAAGGAATCTCCTTTGATACCCATAAATTAGTCCTTCAAAACGAGTTGTCTGAAGTATGTCCAGAGGCAGCATTGGGTGCGAGAAATCCATTAAAGGCATTGATACTAGGCATAGTAGGATGTCTGGAAAAAGAGCCAATAATAGGCTCAATAGCAGCAGTAGCAGATTGATTGCTCAACCGATATGGGTCACCGACTCTACCCATCAGGTGGGTATTGTAGAAGACAACATAAGATTCCCCAAGTTTATGGAACATGAGCCATGAAAGCCCATTATATGCATCTTTGGTGGTCCAAATCATGTGGCCTCGCCACATATCAACCAGAGGATATTGCGGCACCTCCCGCTCACCTATAATTTGAGTTTTGACCCTCTCCCTAGGTAATACAGATGAAAGAATGGAGATTGGAGAAGCACATGACACAAAGACATCCGATGGCTTGTGCAGCTCTGGCAGCATCAGATGCAGTCTATCTGTATAAGGCCTTAATTGAACCTATATAACATGGCATCGTTAAATAAAAAATGACGCAAGAGCAAAAAAGATAAAATTGAAGTACCTGACTCAGATTCTTAGCTCGAAAAGGCCCAGAGATTAGTAAAGCTGCACCTATCAAAATCAAACCAATTATTCTTATTCCATCGGAAGCTCAGCCCAGGCGAATGAATAATATGAGCACTAAAGGGGAAGTACTCGTAGGCTCAAACTTACAGAATGTATAATTAGATAGAACAGACAGTCAAACATAATAGACAATTAGATAGAACAGACAATCAAACAAAATAGACAAATAGACATACAAAATAGACAGTCAGACAGAACAAACAGATAGATAAAATGAATTATCAAACTAAATACGATCAGATAGTATAAATAGTCAAATAGAACAGAAAATCAGACAAAATAGATAGTCAAATAGAAGAAACATTCAGACATAATAAAAAGTCAGACAGTCAAATAGAACAAAAGATAAACATAATGGATGGTCGAACAGAATAGACAATCAGACAAAACATGCATTTAAACAAACATACAAATGGTTAGAAAATCATAACAAACAGACAGCAATAAAAAAACAAAATGAATAGATAGTTAACACTTACCTCCCATATGACGTTTGTCCCTTCGAATGAGGTAAATGAACCACGAGATAGGTCAATCATCTCCTGCTACATCAAACTCAAGATCTAGTCATACCCTTCGAGAGCATGCATATCTAAAAGGCTATTTATGAGATTCAGATCCACTATATCCTGAAGAGTGTGCCCATAAGTACAACTGATAAGGATCAAAACCATAAGCCTAGTGATGATCTCAAAATGATCTATAACTCATAATAAAACTCGATTACCTTCTGCTGCTTCATAAGCTAGGACCAAGGAACCGTGATAAGGAAGTCGGTGCCTAGAAACTGCGCCATCTGCTCAGGGGAGTATTCGAACCTCCAATCCTCGCAATAATCTAGAGAGCAGGTCCCGAACCTAATACCTATTAACATGCTCAAGTCTAGCGGAGTGACAATCATCTCTCCGTAAGGAAGGTGGAATGTATATGTGGTGTCCCACCACCTATCGGCCAGGGCCTTCATTAGATTAGTGTGGCTCTCAGGGCCGGATTCACTGTCAAGAAGAAAGGAAACCCAGTCGGCTCTAACGTCTCCTTCAAACGAGGTTCTCTCTCTGAGACAACAAGCACAAATGCCAGGTTGGACTTGATAGCCTTATTCCTAAGGTTGATGAACTGATAAAAATATTATGACCATTGCGAAACATATGAGCATAAAGCATAAAAAATACCTCCATTTGGCCTATCTAGGACACTTGTTCCTTTGTTTCCTGCAACAAATTTTTGGGATCTGGATTGGTTTAGGGAGCCACGTACCTCATGCCCCTGCTGATAAACTCTGCCTGAAACGGAAGACATATTAGAGCTAAGAATTGAAAGATAGCTTAGAGAGAGAAAGAAGAATTGAAATGAAGTGAAGAAATGAGAGAGGCAGCCCTCTATTTATAGCTTTGAAGAATCTCAAAATGACCAATATGTGCCATGGCTTGTCGTATACGCTTGGGAATGCGATATCTAACTCGTTTCACCTCAAATTGCGAGCCGTCAATTTTGTCATGACTGTATAATTTTTCTCTATTTTTAGAGCAATTATTTGCTTGAATATGACTCAATATGCTTTTGTTATGCAGGAAACACTGGAAACAAAATATATATATAAAAAAAAAATAAAAAATCATTAGCGACATACAGCCTCAGACAACCTCCAAATATACTTGTCTCACTTCAAATAGATAGAAGAATCTCGGTTCACCACCATCATGTTCGCCGATTAGAACCGCCCAACATGATGGGGGATAGCTATGAACCCGCGATTTTGCACCCCCGGGAGTTAGGCGAACCCGTACCGGATTTGATGGAACTCATTGCGCTTGGGACAAATTGAAAGTGGACGAGAAAAAATGTAGCCTATATGAGCCACAGTTGCAATCGCCACCTGTTACTAGTGGCGCCACCCAGTGTAAATGGTAGCAAAAGTTCTTCTACGTGGCGGCGTCGCCAGTAATAGCCTACATGCCGTCACCGTGAAGGCCATGAGTTGCCGCTATAAAGCCTTGTTGATGCCCCCCATATCTGATAGCGCTGCCCAAGTCACCGTGCAACAGTGTGTCCTCCTCCAGTATTTTTTGGACCATTTTACCCTTTGAAGCCCTGTAAATACCCCTTCCTCTTATTTGCAACACACAACTTGATTTGCAAAGTTGAATTTTCCTTTGCATGCTTTATTTTCTCCCTCCAATTAATGTTTTCTTACTAAAGTGGTTTAGTTCTCTTTGAATTTAAACCGTTCTCTTTATTTCTCTTTGATTTAAAGGGATTTTAATTTTATTTTGGCCTTTTGAGCTCTAATTTAGTATTTTGGACCCATTAACCAATTAATTAATTAATTAATTAAAATACTTGGACCTACAATAATTTTCTCAAACATAAAGTGGAACTCCAGTCCAGTGAGACACTCCGATCACCACCTTCTCTAAAAGCTCGAAGAAAGGTATAATAAGGCTTTTAAAATCAGACTTTTTATCATGAATCAGACTGTGAATTAGACTCAAAACGACTTTTAAATAGACCAAAAGTCAACTTTATTTTTAAATCAAACTCAAAATCCTTTCGCAAGAAGGACGAATTTCATGAATTTTGATTTTTATTCGAAGGGATACGTATACATGCTTTTACATGAAGCATTATATCCAAAAATATTTTCTCCACCATTTTCTTGCTTTTACTCTTTTTTAAATTGGAGAAGTTGTGATTAACCTAAAACTGATAAATGTTAGAGTTAATATCTCTAATTAAGGTGATATTAAAAAATATGTGATTAACCTAAAATTTATAAAAGTTAGAGTTAATATTCTCAATTCTTAATTGTGAAAACTGCTTTAATTTCCCTTATTTGTTTTGAATGAAAGATTTATATTTACTGCATTTGATTCAGTTTGAAGGTCTACTGCATTTTTATCCTTGTACTTTTAATTGTAGTTAATTTTTGGGTTTTTATCTTATATTTTTCCTATAAAAAATAAATTAAGGTGCGACTCCCTGAAACATATTTTAAAATTGAAAAATAATAAATATAAAATCAATCATCACTTATTTTTTGAAACAGCAAAGCAACAACCGTTGACATAGAATTGAGCCCTAAAATGAGTGTTTCAATTCTTAGAGTAGACCGGACCGACGTTTAAGTAATGCCTCACACTAATGAATTAAATTAATAATTTTAATAAATTAATAAGATAATATTTTTCTGAAAATGATTAAATAATTTTATGATATATTCATATTACAAATTAACAATTATGACATGTATTTTATTAAAATATGACTAAAAATTATTTAAAAATCTAAGTAATTATAATTTTTCTTCATTATATTTATTTCATATTAAAGATTATTTAAAAATCTAAATAATTATAATTTTTCTTTATTATATTTAATTCATATTTAATTTATCATATTTTTTTAATTCATTTAATTTATATTTAATTGATTGTATATTTTTTTTCATTTCAATTCGTTCATATTAAATTAATTACATTTTTTTTATATTTTAATTAATTTATATTTAATTTATCATATTTTCTTATTCAATTCATTTAATTTATATTAAATTGATTGTAAGATTGATAAAATATAATAAATTTTTAATTATTTTTTAAATTATAAATATTTTATTTAAATTAATAAATTATTAATTAATTAATATTATTTTTAATTAATAAAATTTATAAATTTTAACAATATTAATTTATAGAGTTGTTGCTCTATAACAATATAGATTTAGCCAATTTTTATTATTTAAAAATATGAAAAGTGCCGCAATGCATTTGACTAAAGTTACAGTTGACGTCACAAATTGGGAAATTGGGTCTTCCCCACCTAAAGAACCCGTAATACCAATTTTTTGGCTGCTGAAACGCGAAATAGCAGTTGGCCGGTTCAATTTATGCCAATGGTCAACACGTCACCACCAACAATGAAAAGTCTTTAAATTGTGTAATTGTAATTAAAGAGAGAGAAACGAGTCTAAATATAAATAAAAAAAAAAAAAACCAAGTTCTTATTTTGTCTATCCTACGCCTTTTTTATACATTTTTTTTTTTATTGATCTTGCTTTCTCTGTTTTCTCTCTACTTCCATCACTATAAGCAGCAATTTGTCTTCAATTCAATTTGTTGTATTTTTGGATCCATCGACATGTCGTTCTCTGATTCTTCTGACTCGTCCTCTTACGGTGGCGAGTACAAGAATTTTAGACAAATGAGCCGTGAGCGTGAGTTCTCTCTCTATCTCCTTATTTATATATATAATTCAATTCCATTTGATATGATCGTTTGATCGGTTTTCATTTCAATAGTGTTTGAGTTCTTCTTTGCGGTTTTCTGCTAATTAATGTTATAGAGTAATTTAGTTTGCTGATTTTGTGTTAGTCTTAAAGTCTGCTATAAGTTCAAAGTCGTTAAATGATTGGATTTTTTATTTTGTTATTATGCAATTCATCGACCTCACTCTTGTCTTGTGATTACACTGTTGCCGGCTATTCGAATTGTGCACAAATTTTCTTTTCCGGCTGACTTAGGCCATATATTACTAAATGATTATGCAAATTGGATGAGATATTCGCTGGATTATGGGATTTGGGAAGTTGAAAAATGATATGTGTAGATATGGGCACAATAAATCTAGTAGAAAATTAGTTTTTATATCCTAACTTACCTCACTAGAACAGAAATTACATGAAAGAATGGTGGGTTGATGGATAAGGCTGAAATTGCTATATTTAGAGGCAAATGTGTTAAAGTTGGTGCTTTTTCAATTTGTGATGTTACAATGATATAGTGTTCTATCTATGGTGAAAGCGACACTGTGCGTTCTTTTGTACCATAGATAGTATCCCAGATGATAAAAGGGTTTAGTTGCTTAGGATGTAATAAGGGTAAAATTTGGGGGATACGTGCCTCTAATTTCCTTAGTAAGACTTATTTTCTTGGCTTTCTATGGAAATTGGCAATATGTATCTTCTGAAACATTTCAACTTCACATGATCAATCATTCTGAGTCTTGTTTTATTAGAGAAGCTGAACATCCACTGTTAACGGTTGGCATATGTGAGTTGAAATTTTTCTGATACTATGTCCATTTCCAATCGGTTGCTCCAGCTTGGATCTCTTTACGACATTGATTGCACTTTATAGGCCTGATAAGCTGAAATCTGCTAGCATCTTTTGGATTAGGTCCCTCTGTAAGCCCATAGTAAAATTCTCCTCTATTATTACGTAATTATCAGTTGCTGGTGCTGGGTAGGGGCTCAATACTGAGCATTCAAGTTACCTTAATTTAATTGTGTCGTAATCTTGTTTTCTTTTGATGATAGAGACAGAGTCTGGATATCATTAGACCATTTCAAAATTGATGATATTGTCTGTTTTCTTGGTTTGATATTGTTAGAAACTATGCATAGCTGAGTTGCTTATTATATTATCATGTATTAATTGGCCTGATTATATTTCAATCTGAATTTTTTTTTTGACTGTTCAGGTTTATTATATGAAATGCTTCGATCAGCCAAATCTGGGGACTCAAAATCAACCTGGAAGGTAATATAGCTTGTAGCTTCTGATCGACTTGTTTTTACATTTTGCTATTCCTACTTATCTTGTAAATTTTTGAACAATATGATTTTCCAAAGGAAAATTTTTTAGAAGTTCTGAGGTTTACTGGATGTTGATGTGAGGCATTGAGCGTATAATTGTGAACTTCTCTCTCATAAATTAAATGACCTTGCTTTTCATGGAATTTAAAGAATATTGTTCTTTCAATATCAAACAAAGTATCAATACTCTGATTTGATTGCTATCTTCCCAGCTTGTATCTAATAGCTTGTTGATTGTATAAAAGTGTTTTTGCTATGTTAGTGCCTTAAAGATAGCTCAGACAGAATCAGTTTCCAATTTCTGCTTTAAAAAACTTTGGAGTGCAGCAATTTGCATTCATTTTTTTAATTCAGAACTTAAATATTTAAATAATTGATAGTTTAGTTTTTTTTAGATCCTTATCTCTTAAAATTTTGTACAGTGTTACAATCATTGGTGGATTTTGATTATTGCACATGAGCTCCATCTGCCTTTTTTTTTTGGGTGTATGAAATGTGTCTTCTTATTTCTTTCAAAAGAGAGAACATTTTGCATGCAGTTATTCATCTGAATGTGTTATATATGTGTACTATATAATTGTTTGTATGCTGAGTTGTCACAGACTTAATACCAATTATGTGAATAAAAACAGGGGTTTAGGAAGGTAGAATGATAATATAAACATGGCTGTTTATCAAAAGCTTGGATAATGTTGAGATTAGATTTTGGGGTTTTCTGCATTCTTTTGTTATGGTAAAAGAAAAGGGAAAAAAATTATTATTTTTTTCCCTTTTCTTTTACCTCTTCTCTTACTCAATGTTAGAGGCAGCTTCTGGCACAGTAGAGAACTGATCTACTTACTTTATGTATACATATTTATAGGATTATAATCATTTTTAATGTGACCTCTTCTTTTCAATTCTCTTATGTTGTTGCTGTTATTATTTATATTGCATGATTAATTTCTATCATATATATATATATATATATATATATATTTTATTCTCTAAAAATTTTCATTGTTAAATTATGTCTGTTCTTGAATATCTTATGCTTAGGTACTCGTCATGGACAAACTTACAGTGAAGATCATGTCTTACGCATGCAAGATGGCTGATATCACGCAGGAAGGGGTTTCATGTAAGAATTAGAATGGGGGCCTCTGAAAATTTAGAATATTTTTGCAGCGTGCTTAAGACTATAAGAATAGAGGAAAGTTTTCATTCTACTGTAGTTTTTGCAAAATCTTGTTTGGATTCTGAGAATTTTTTTTTTGCTTGTTCGAAGGGATTCCAAACTGCAAATAACACATTTATCTTCTGCTCATTCTTAATTGTGTTTTTCTAAAATCTGTTCATGAATTTTTAAAAGAAGTATGCTGAATTTTTCACATAGATATTGATCTTCATATTGAGAGCAGAAAAAACATTTACAAGAAATTTGGCAAACAATTGTGTAGATTTTTAAATCTTTCTCCAGAAGAAATGCATTTTATTCTATTTCTTGTCCATCCTAATGTGCATTAAGACCATGCTTATGGTCATCTCTCAAAGCACTTAGCTTCCCTGTTGACCCTGGTACCTGGTTTTGTTTCTCCTGGTGATCATACTAAATATTGATGTCATAAGTTACTGAAATATTTTACTCTATAGCATGCCAACTAAATTATTGTTGTAGGTGAGGTATGCTGTGAGTGACAGGATATATATACCTTTAATCTAATACAAGGCATAGAGGATGCTTTTACCTATAAAAACTATGAATAGATAGATTAATCCCTCTTTAGAATTGTTTAGTGCTTTGGTAAGATGTAAGATCTTATTAGTTATCACTATTAGAAGCAAACACAATGAATCATAAGAAAATTTAGCTTATTGTTAACATTTATTGATGTTAGCAGATGCATTAATACTAAACGTTGAGCACATTGAAATTTTAGAAGATAAGAAAGTGAGGACAAACCGAGTATGGCATTGATGGAAGTAGAGAAAAAGGATTTGGCAGGTCTGATTTTTTTTTTTTGAAGATGTAGCATTAACTGAGTGGAATACAGGAAACAGATTCATATATTTGCCTCTATCTAGTTTGAGTTAGGCTTTATTGAATTGAGTTAATATTTGTTAACACTGTAGTGAGTAAATGCAAGTGTTTCAAATAGTATATAAAATGTTTCTGAGGAGCAGACGATTTAACATAAAAAAGCAAACCTCTTTCCATGTGACTTCTTAATTATTCATCATTATTTACATGTAGGTGACCTTACTTTTCACCTATATGTAAATTATATTCCTTAGGTGAGGCACTGATAAAGCTATGTTGCATAAGTTGTTAATTTCAGATTGTTGTTTTTGTTCCCCAAAGGATAGTTGATTTTCTGTTCTTTGTTTCTTTTGCTCTTTTTTTTCCCCTGCAGTGGTTGAAGATATATACAGACGAAGGCAGCCACTGCCCTCTATGGATGCTGTATACTTTATCCAACCAACGAAAGAGAAGTAATATATTTTCCTTTGGATGGTTGTGAATATGATTCTCTTGTGCTTCTAATCCTGTATTTATTGTACTTATTAAGGCACTAACTTCGTTTTTGCTTCTAAAGTAGGAAAAATCAAAAGCAATGTACTTCTGTAGATTAAAATAAGTATTTTATTAGTAAAAAAATGGGGAAGGTTTTCTTTAACTTTTTATATCAAACAAGTATAAATTCGCTTCTTTGCTTTTACTTCTAGTAAAACAATATATTTTTTTCTTAAAAAAAAAAAAAAAAAATCTTTGGGAAAAAGCACAAAATTGAACCTGTGAATAACATGTTATTTCTAGTTATGTTCTGAAGTTTTTAAGTATGATACACTAATCTTTCATCTTTTTCTCACAAATTAACTGAGTTTCCATTGTAAGATTATAAATGAATGTATTGCTTCATGGCTTACATAATCTGTTCTAAATCTAATTCTTTTGTTATTCCTTTTTGTCAATCTAAGTTAATTCGTTTATTCTACCTTGTAATATACCACTTGTGGAACCTCAATATCCACGGGTTTATTAGCTAAATGACAATTGTCACATACAATACGGCCATGGAGATCCCATTTCCGTACCAACTCAAGATATGCTTATTGGGCTCTATGTATTAACAAGTTGGGTCTCTCTTTCTCTTTCTTTTATTTATCATAAGATTCACCTATTCATTGGAAGAAGGTATAAATGATCCAAACGAATTCTATGAAAAAGATCTTTTGTGTAATTTTATTACTAAAAACCTAAATGTTTGGAATATTCCCTAGGGTTAAATAAAAATCTAGCATATGTGATTAACTCGTCATTCTTGCAGGTTTAGGTTAGTTTTAAGGGAAGTATTGCATTTCTGTTTTATGGATCACATTGACTGGGATCTCTTGACTCGCTTTCACGTTTTTTCCCCATTCATGTTTTTATCTGTATTATGTAGACGCTCTTTCTCCTCCTCTCCTTATCTATCAACTATCTACATTATTTATCTGATCTTGTTCTTAATATATCTATTTTCAGTGTTGTAATGTTCTTGTCAGACATGTCAGGGAAGTCCCCTTTATACAAGAAGTATGTGAAAATTTTATTTGTTATTTTAAGTTTGTGGTTTGGCTCTTGTGTCCTAATGTGCTAATGGTTCTTGACTTTTTTTTTCTCGTTATTTTTTCTGCATGTGTGAAGGGCATATGTTTTCTTCAGCTCACCCATTTCAAGAGAATTGGTTGCTCATATCAAGAAAGATACAAGTGTATTGTCTCGCATAGGAGCATTGAGAGAGGTATAGTTCCCATTTCCCTGGAAAGTTGTTCATTTTTTGCATCAATGTGCTGAATCAATTTATTTTTAGCTAGTTGATAACTTTTGTTTTGATCTATAATTACTAGAAAATTTATTGATTGATAGTGAATTTTTCTGATCGCAGATGAATTTGGAGTATTTTGCTGTCGACAGTCAGGTATATGACACCACATCAAACTATTGTTGGATATTGTGTGCATAATATAGCCAATGAGCACTTCTGCTAGTGGCTTTATGGATGAAACTATTGTCAATCAATTGAAATGTTTAATGATTTAAATTCTCATTTTGGCTGTTAAGCTGGTCAATTCTTAATAGTTTGATAGAAACAATTCTAGGGTTTACAATTGAAGAAAGAAGAAGAATTGAGGAAATAGGAAGAAATAGAAGAATTAGGGTTGAGGAATAGATAAAGATTTAAGGGAAAAGAGTATTCTATTATTGAATTCTGGAATCAAGTACAAAAACTATCATTAACTACTTTTTTATACATTTGTTCCAGTAGTACAGTTTGTACTACTGCTGTAACAATTCCCTAACCATTACAAAAACTATCATTAACTACTTCTAACAGCTTTTCCCTCCAAATCTTAAGCTCGGATCTTATACAATTACTCCTAAATCTACTACCATGCATCCCTTATGCTAATAACAACACAACTTACTACTACCAACACACAATTCACTGCTCCTTTCAGTCACTCTCCAGCATATTTACTACTGCCTTCCTTTCCCTTTCTACTTCCTTTTATAATATGTAACAATACCCTCCCTTTAAGCTCTTTCTTGACCGCAAGAAGGAGAAGAATTAGGAAATTGAGCTTGAATGAAAGAGTAATCTTCCCAAGTAGCATCCTCCTTAGGCAACTTTGTTCTCTTGATTGATCCTTGAAAAACAGTAGAGGTGTCCCTTGTAATAGCTCTGGTTTGTAAAACCTGTTCTGGTTCTGTCATAGGAAAGCTAGCCTGCTTAGCAGGAAGGTCTTGGAGAGGTGTGACATGCTCTCCTAGCTTCTGCTTAAGGAAGGATACATGGAACACAAGATGTATGGCAGCAGTAGGTGGTAATTGCAGCTTATAGGCTACCTGTCCCACCATAGCAGGGACTTGAAAAGGTCCATAATATTTAGCAGTAAGCTTAAGATGCTGCCTTAAAGCTATAGAGGTCTGTCTGTATGGCAGCAGTAGGTGGTAATTGCAGTTTATAGGCTACCTGTCCCACCTTAGCAAGGACTTGAAAAGGTCCATAATATTTAGCAGTAAGCTTAAGATGTTGCCTTAAAGCTATAGAGGTCTGTTTGTATGGTTGCAACTTGGGAAAGACCCAATCTCCCACTTCAAATGTCCTCTCAGACCTATGCTTGTTCTGCTGCTGCTTCATTCTATTTTGAGCAGTAGTTAAATTTTCTTTTAGAGTGTCTAGTAGCTGCTGTCTTTGTTGCAATAAGTCTCCTACAACTTGGACCTTTGATGAACCAGGCAGTAACACTGGAGGAAATGGAGGAGAGTAGCCATACAATGCCTCAATGGGAGACATTTTTAAGGCACTGTGGTAGGATGAATTATATCACCACTCTGCCAGGGACAAATGCTTTTGCCAGCCTTTAGAATGTAGACGAGTCATGCATCTCAAATAGGATTCCAAGCACTGATTCACCCTCTCAGTCTGTCCATCAGTTTGAGGGTGATATGCTGTGCTATAAGCGAGTGTAGTGCCTAACAATGTGAACAACTCTCTCCAAAAATTGCTTGTAAAAACTTTATCTCTGTTAGTTACTATTGTTTGAGGTGCTCCATGCAACTTAAACACTTCAGTTAAGAAAACTTGAGCCATAGTATGAGCAGTGAAGGGATGTGTCAAAGATTGAAAATGTGCATGCTTGGTAAATCAACAAACCACTACCAATATGGTATCCTTACCTTGAGATTTTGGCAATTGCTCAATGAAATCCGTTGAGATATGCTGCCAGGTCTGATCTGGAATAGGCAGAGGTTGTAACAATCCTGGAGAAGCACAGTGCTTAGGTTTACACCTAGCACAAGTGTCACAACTCTTAATCCAGTCCTTAATTTCCTGAAGCATATCAGGCCAGTAGAAGTGTCTATGCAACCTGGCATAAGTTGCTTGGATGCCTGAAAGCCCTCCCGAAGCACTGTTATGATAAGTCTGAAATAGATGCTGCCTGAGATTTGTATGGACTCCTACATACAACTTCTCTTTAAATCATAACACTCCATTCTTAAGTTTAAACCCTGGATGACCACTCTTGTCTATTGCTACCTACTGCAACAAGTCTTGAGCCTTAGGATCTTGCTCATAAGAGCTTATAATGTGGCTCATCCAAGTAGGCACCACCTGAGACAAGGCTACACAAGAATAATGCACTTACTGCTGACAGTCAGCTGGCTGCAACATATAATCCCTCCTTCATAAGGCATTTGCCACTTTATTTTCTATACCCCTCCTATATAAAATTTTGTAATCCAATCCCAACAACTTTGAAATACCCTTTTGCTACAAGTTGGTGTGTAACCTTTGTTCCAAAAGGTATTTAATACTCTCATGGGCAGTCTTAATAAAGAACTGATCTTGCTCCAAATAGTGTCTCCATTTGGAGACTGCATAGGTAATAGCCAGCAGCTCTCTTTCATATATTGATAGACTGCTGTTCCTAGGACCAAAAGCCTTAGAAATGAAGGCAATTGGGTGGCCTTGTTGTTGCAACATTGCCCCCATACCTCAGCTACTTGCATTAGTTTCCACTGTAAAAGGACAATTGAAATTAGGCAATGTCAACACTGGGGCCTGTGTCATTTTGGTCTTGAGGTCTTCAAATGCTTGCTGTGCTTCCTTGCTCCATTGAAATCCTTCCTTCTTAAGCAAACCAATAAGAGGTTTACTGAGAATACCATAATGATGGATAAACTTCCTATAGTATCCTGTCAGTCCTAAAATATCCTCTTAACTCCTTAACAATAGATGGAATAGGCCAATCCAGCACAGCCTTAATTTCTTTGAGTCCGTAGAGACTCCTTCCCCTGAAATAATGTGTCATAAATACTCAATTTCCTGCTGAGCAAATGAGCACTTTGAAAATTTGGCAAATAGGGACCGATCCTTTAAAATTTAAAGGACAGTTGTCAAATGTTTTAGATGGTCCTGCCATGACTTAGTGTACACCAGTATGTCATCAAAGAAAACCAGCACAAACCTTCTGAGGTAGGTCTGAAAAATGCTATTCATAAGTGCCTGAAAGGTGGTAGGAGCATTTGTGAGCCCAAAGGGCATCAAAGTGAACTCATAATGGCTCTGATGAGTTTTAAATTCTGTCTTCTCTATGTCTTGAGGCTGCATCCTAATTTAATGGTAGCCAGCTCTTAAATCTAGCTTAGAGAAGAGTTTAGCACCATGCAGCTCATCCAACAAGTCTTCAATGATGGGTATGAGAAACCTATCCTCTATAGTAGCCTCATTAAGTCTTCTATAATCAATACAAAACCTCCAGCTACCATCTTTCTTCTTAACCAACAAAACAAGAGAAGAAAATGGGCTAGTACTAGGCCGAATCACTGAGTTTTCTAACATTTCAGTGACCAACTTCTCTATTTCCTGCTTCTGGAAGTGGGGATACCTATAGGGTCTGACATTTATAGGTTGTGCATTTGGTACCAGAGGAATCGAGTGGTTATGACTCCTAAAAGGGGGCAATCCATTTATTTCTGCAAATACCTCACCAAAGGACTCCAACAACTGTTTCAAGTCTGGTTGCTCAAGAGTTTCTGTTGGCAGTAAATTTGGTTTCTCTAACTTAGAATACTCAATGTGACAGATGTAAAATAATGGGGTTTGAAAGTCTAGACCTTTTCTTTTTAAAATTTCATTGGTTACCTTCCAATCACTATCCTGCTGTATGCCCTGCACCACTACTTGCCGTCCTTTTAGATTAAAGGAAATACTAGAATTATCAAAATCAAATAAGACTGGATTTAAGCTCTTTAACCAGTCTACCCCCGATATAATATCAAAACTATTTAACTTGAGAATTCTCAAGTTAAAAGTATAGTCATGCTCCGACATACTCCATTTAAAACCCTGGCAATGATAATCACAAATCAGCTTCCTTCCATCTGGCACTATGATAGCAGTTGAGGGAATCCTAATAAGTGTTAACTTCAAGTCTTACTGTATGATTAATGAAACTATTGGTACTGTTAGTGTCTATCAGTATCACTAGTTGTCTGTTTCTATATCTCCCAATAATCTCAATTGTTTCAGCCCCTTGACTGCCTTCTATAGCATGGACTGATAGTTCTAGCTCTTCCTCTATTAACTTAGTTTCCATATCCTGTTCTTCTCCTGCTAATTCTGCCTCCACTGGATCTGTTTCCTCTTCACATGAAAGAGTAGCTAGGGTTTTAGGCTTATACGGTGTCTAGGATAATACCTCTCTCCACACCTATAACAGGTTTTGTGTGGTTGCTTATTGAAAGGAGGAGGTGGTGGAAATGGCTTTGGAATTGTATTATTGGTACTGATAGGTTTAGTTGCAAGGGTATTAGTGGGGCTGCTGTAATTGGGTTGAAATTTTTGGTTAAAATTTTCAGGTTTAGGAATGCAATTTGGGTTTGGTGGCTTTGGAAATTCGGAATAGTTCAATGTAGGTTTACTTTGAAATGGTGTATAGATAGGGTTTCTATTTTGGTAGTTCACAGGTTTAGTGTTCCATGAATTTGTTACAGAAGCTTTAGCTCCATTGTCTAACACTCTTTCTTGCAGCCTAGCAATATCCACAGCCTTGGAGACAGACCTAGGTTTTAGCAATTTCACTACCAATCTGATTTCTTCCCTCAGTCCTCCCATAAAACCAGACAGAAAATACTCCTTCCTGAGTTCTGGCATAAATCTTTCTAATCTTAGCCTTAAATCCTCAAATTTATCTAGGTAGTCCCCTACTGATTCAACCTGCCTTAAGTTCATAAATTCTTCAATAACATCACTCACATCATCATCTCCAAACCTCTCACACAATGCTTCTTTGAATTCTCTCCAAGACTTCATCCTACTCCTATTCCAATTTTGAAACCACGAGTCTGCTTTGTCCACAAGGTACAGACAGGCTATGGATAGCCTCTGTGCCTTTGAAATCTGATAAACATTGAAGTATTTATCACATTTCTTGAGCCAAACTCTTGGTTCTTCTCCATTGAAAGTCATTAGATCAATCTTTGGACAAAAGAGTGAATTAGGGTTTCTATGACCAAGAAGGTTACCTTCAATGTTTTGTTCTGTCACTCTCAATTCAAGAACTTCTTGATTTTGCATTGCAGCCTCACTACTTCCTCCCCATGCCACATAAGGATTAGGCAGAATGCCCTTGTCTACAAATCCATTGCCCTTATTGATTCTAATCTCAACATTTTCTTGAGTCTTTATCTCAGTAGCCTCTTGAGGATCAATCTTTTCTTTTCCTTTCTCCACAGTTAACATTTTCAAGAGTTCTTTAATCTCATCAAACCTCTCATCATTCTTATCTTTGTATTCTTGGACTCAGTCATGGATCTCAGAGTTACTCCATGTAGTTCTTGCATCTGTTCCTCCATCTCAGCTAATCTAACCCCCTCATTTGACACCACTGCTGACTTAGTCATGGTCAGAATTTAACACAGAGTAATAGCCCTAACGTAGCAGCTATGATACCATATGTTAAGCTGGTCCATTCTTATTAGTTTGATAGAAGCAATTCTAGGGTTTACAATTGAAGAAAGAATAAGAATTGAGGAAATAGGAAGAAATAGAAGAATTAGGGTTGAGGAATAGAGAAAGATTTAAGGGAAAAGAGTATTCTATTATTGAATTCTGGAATCAAGTACAAAAACTATCATTAACTACTTTTTTGTACATCTGTTCCAGTAGTACAGTTTGTAATACTGCTGTAACAATTCCCTAACTACTTCTAACAGCTTTTCCCTCCAAATCTTTAGCCCTGATCCTGTACAATTACTCCTAAATCTACTACCATGCATCCCTTATACTAATAACAACACAACTTACTACTACCAACACACACAATTCACTGCTCCTCTTAGTCACTCTCCAGCATATTTACTACTGCCTTCCTTTCCCTTTCCACTTCCTTCTATAATATGTAACATTGGCCTAGGAAAAGCCATGTTTAATCATGGTTGAGTTTACATCAATATTTAGGACGCCTCGTACAACCAATGATGTTTTCTGCTATTGTTGTGCCTCCATCCACAGAGTAGCTTGAGTCAAATTGATATTTGAAAATTTGATGTTAACTTTTGTTCAAAAATGGTAATTCTTCATGTTGTAATGGTGCAGTTGCTTGTTCAGAATTTAGGTGCCTTCTTTTGTTTGTTAGTTTTTGTAGGATTCAGAAATTCACTGCTTATTGTTTCCTTTTCTTTCGGTATTCTTAATCCAGTGCTCTCTTGTATACCAGGGTGCATCCCTTTTGTTTTTGGCACTTTTGATAAATTCATTCCTTTCTGTATAGTTGTATACCATTTCCATTAGACTATACTCTATTTCTGATATTTCATAACTTGGCATCATCACTTCTTTTGCTGTGAGAAACATGGAATAAAAAGGATAATTAGCTGCATGTAGCTTATGAAAGAAATAGGAGGTGAATGATTGAAGTAATTTAACTCTCACCTGATTTTAACCACTTCAATAGCTATGGTCATCTCAAGTAAGGTTTATGGTATGGGTTGAAAAAATTAATTACTATTACTTTGTGGTGTCTGAATCTTGTTGATATTATTTGAGAATTCAGATCTGCATGGAAGAGAAAACAAAAGTTATTATATTTGGCAATTTGCTAGGGAAAACTTGGTTATCACATTCTTGAGAGAGCAAGTGTCTGCGGACTCACTGCCTATTATTTACTATGATCTAAGTTTCAAATTATATGGCTGTGGATGATTTAGGCTCTTTGGTATTTCTAGTTCACCTGGACTTGCACGACCTTTCAGTCATGAAGGTTTTTTTTTTTTTTCAGAAATTTCTCATTGCTATTATATACTCATTATTTTCTTACCCCTTTTATGGCCTTCTAATTTTCTATTGGTCATGATGCTTTCTTGATCTTATTTCTTCTTCTTGTCATCATGACATCATTTTATCATCATTATTTTTGTTTTGCCAAATTTGATACTCTTCATACAGGCTTTTGTCACTGACAATGAAAGTGCTTTAGAGGAACTTTTTGGCGATGAGGAGGATTCTCGCAGAGGTGATGCATGTTTGAATGTGATGGCTACTCGCATTGCTACAGTTTTTGCTTCTTTGAGGGTATAGATAATGATCTTTAAATAGTGATTCATATTGTTTGGATGGCTTTCTGAGGCACGTGTATATTTAATTTTCAGGAATTTCCTTTTGTGCGCTATCAGGCGGCCAAGTCACTTGATGTGACTACAATGACAACTTCCCGTGACTTGATCCCCACAAAACTTGCTGCTAGAGTTTGGGATCGTCTAACGCAGTATAAACAAAAGATTGAACACTTTCCTCTGACAGAAACATGTGAGCTGCTTATCGTAGATAGATCTGTAGATCAGGTAATCACATGTTGCTTATTGACGTATTATACTGTTGTTGTATGGCTTGGTTAACTTGTGTTTTTTGCATTTCTAGATTGCTCCTATTATACATGAGTGGACATATGATGCCATATGCCGTGATTTGCTGAATATGGAGGGAAATAAATATGTACATGAGGTAAGTTATTACATTTTTATTTCTTGCATTTGCACAATTCATTTCAAACCTATTCTGGAGACTGGAAATCAAGGAATTCTACTGTTCAGGTTCATAGCAAAACAGGCGGTCCTCCTGAGAAGAAAGAGGTTCTTTTAGAGGAACATGATCCTGTCTGGCTCGAGCTTCGCCATGCACATATAGCAGATGTAAGTATGGTGCCTTTTTTTATTTGGTTTGAGCATCCATGGTGTAAATACTCATTTGATCTTTGGTTGTCCTGTCAGGCTAGTGAAAGGTTGCATGAGAAGATGACCCACTTCATATCAAAGAATAAAGCTGCACAAATCCAACATGGTTCAAGGTGGGTTTATAATTTTTTTTCTTGAAAATTGATCACCTTGTCCATGGTATATAACGTTAGAGACGATAGTCATTGTTTAGTGATTTGTGAGTTGCCAATATTTTTGAAAAGAAAAGTTTTTTTTTTTTTTTCGTACTTTGAAATAAGAAGAAAGGATCTATAAAGACAAAAGCATATGTGGTGACTTGTATAAATGCGAAACTTTCCTGTATTAAATTGTGTTCATCACCAGTCCCTGAAAATCTGGTACCATATTAAAGTTGATGAGCAGCTAGTTCTCAACATTTCTGGCTATTCCTTTTCAATATTGCTTTGTCTTATGTACTCCCACAACTTCCTCTTCATTATTTTGGCGTTCTCATTGTTTTGGTAGCAATCTCATCTCGAATCATTCTCCTAACTGTTATGTTGACGTTTTATGTTATGTAAGCTGAATATCATGGCCAACCATGTACTTGTCTTTTTATTGGTTCTCGATTTTACTTATCAAATAGACTTCAGTGTTCATTGCCTGCATGAATAAAGGAAAAATTTAAGGAAATATTGTTACTTACAGAGCATGTGTGGAAGTTTTGAACAACAGAGAGTGCCTCAGTTCTAGTTGTGGTGCCTGTGGCAATTTTATTAATTCAAGAGGTTTAAGGAAAGGTAACTTGATACCCCTTTCTTATTTATTCTGGTGGAGGAGAGATCCTTAGGAGGATGGTTTTGAGGTTGATTGAAGGTGGTTTTTGGAGGATGGTATGTGGTTGATTGAAGGTGGTTTTAACTTTAGGCATGAATTTATGCTTTTGGAAAAGCTGGTTTTAGACCCATTTGTGGATGCAATTTTTATGCTGCATTCTAATTTTGAGGCAGTTCAGGGTTGAGTGAGAATCTTATATACATGAATTTTCACCAATCACTAGTGTACATGGCATTAATGAGCCGGCCAGCAGGGATTTTAGGTTATAAGTTGGACCGGTTTGAGGAGGGGCATTTTTAGGGAAATGGTTGGTTGCGAGTTGAGATGAAGTCTTGTGGAGGAGCTAGTATGGAGAGGAAAGGACATGATGGATTGCAGCACCTGTCATGATCACAGCTAAGTTGACAGTTGTGACTGGTGCTGCCATGGACTTATTGAAAAAATTAGCTTGCAAAAGAGAGAAAGGGTATATATGGTCTAACAATTGTCATGGCAATAACAAGAAAGAGTAATGTCCACGATGGGTTGTAAAACATCCTAATTGTCCATTTCACCAGTGTTCCCAAATAACTGTCATGTTTTCAGCCGATAATGTAATATTTGGACAAAATAATACCGTGTAATGGCTGTGACTTGCTACCACGGGGTGGATGACTCCTGCAGTATGCAGTTAGAAATTATGATTTCTCTTTTTTCTGGCACATTTCTGCCTTTTCTTTCCTTTCTTGTATCCTTAGGTTGTTGGTGTAAGATTGGCGTATAGTTGTTTTCATATCAATCATTTCTTTTTGTTTGCATTGTTTAAGCAGGTATGCTAGCATATCCCAATACCCATGCTTTCTTTTATTCGTCAATTTCTGGACTTTTAGCTATTCATTTTAATGATTAGTAGCTGTCATGATATATTTCTCTGTCTCATATTTTGTGTAGAGATGGTGAACTTTCCACTCGGGACTTGCAAAAGATGGTTCAAGCGTTGCCGCAATATAGTGAACAAATTGACAAGCTTTCCCTCCATGTAGAGGTTGGTTTCTTGCTTCTGACAGCAGAGTATTATTCTTATTTATTAAAATAGTTTTATTATAAATAACACAGCTCTTGATCATCCCTGGAAGTACTGTTCCAAATATTTTGGTTATATTTTATCCAACCTGGTGCAGAAGTTGCCTTGTTTTCTTGGTTTTGAAACTCAATTAAATGTCTCTTGGATTTGATTAGCATGACCAGCCATTGCTTTCATCTAGTTAATTACCCAATATGTTAAATTGTATTCCAACTATATACATTGCCTATCTGAAACTTCTTCCCCATTTAGCTTTATTAAGAGCCTATCTTTTGTCAAAGCAATATGACACCATGTTCTATGATTGTCTCGAGTCTTTTCAGCAGTTCTTTGTTTGGCTTTTCCTAATCCTACAGTCACTTAGTGCCATAGACATTAATTTAAAGGTTTGCTGTAGTTCCTGGTCTTTGTTTCGGATGGCCAATTCTCAAACCAATCTATGCAGCTGAATTTCCCACATCTTTTAATTAATGGGTAATGCTCTTTAATTTCTCAAAGTTAATTGATGCTATGGCTTTAATATGAAGCATTTCCCCCGTGTGATTAAGAAGTGTGGATACTTTGGGGCACCAAGATCCAATTAGTACAAGAATTGAATGTGGCCCAAGGTATATCTTAGGTTCGAATCAGACTAGTATTGAAATTTATAAGAGATTTTTTTTTTCTGAAGAAATTATTATTTAGTGAAAGGACAAAATTTGTAAGAAATGGGAGGATAGGAAATTCTCTTTATGGATTTATCATCCATACGAAAAAAAATCACTTGCCATCTTTGAAAGTAGTTTGTTTCCCATGAAGAAATGGTCCAATGGATCTTGCATTGATATATCGAACTTTATTTCCTTAACCATGAAGTTTACATGCTTTGGTCAATTGCTGGATGGAGTTTGTTCTTGTTGATCTTTATGATGTCTGTCAACAATGGAGTTTGATGATGATCCCTCATTGAATTGATCTAATGACCTTTGCTTCAACATTTGGTGGATTTGGAAGTGGGGCAATAAGAATATTTTAAGGGGAAAAGACAAAATGATAGAATTAAGGCTGATTTTGTTTGAGCTCAGGTGGATCAAGTTAAAGATGCTTGGTGCATGGACCTGGTCTTCAACTTTGGTAGCAGATGAAAAATTACCATCCTGCAATTTAGGTAAACAGTATGAATTGGACACATGGACATGCATGAACAGTTCATTTTCTGAGATAGCACATGCTGTCGTCTTGGTGGGTTTGCTATTAATATCAGGATATCAACATCTATTATGATAGTGGACTTAGGATCTGTTGCAAAAGATGAGTTAGCCTGGGAGAGAAATAGCAGAAACAAATTATAGAAGTGGAATTTCAACTGGTTTTTGGACTTTGTAGTTTGGTTTATCAGGGAAAAAGCATAGATGATTGGTTGGCTAAGATTTACCTGTGCTTGGTTTGCACTTCTTTGCGAATTTACCTATGTGTTGAGTGCATAGTTGCTTCAACACTTCAGGTTACCTTAAATTTACATGTGTTTGACAAGAATGATTGGACAAAGGTGGGAATTTCAACACTTCAAAAATTTAGTGGGAGAACTTATGGAAATGTTGGAAAATAAGTGAGCCCAACCCTTGGGCTTGGACTTGTATCCAATACTCATATCCAAATCCAAGGAACACGGTTGGTTAGTCCATGATATTTTTTTTTTTTTTTACTTTTACCTATATTTTTTTTATCTTTTTCATATTTCCCCTTAAAGATTTTTTATATATGCCGTAACTTTATGATTTTTTTTTTATTTGTGACCCTTAAAATTTTTATGTTTGGCCCCTCTAATTTCATGAATTCTTTTTATTTCCTAACCCTTAGTTTCTTCTTTTTTGCATATTTTGTCCTCAAAAATTTTATTTTTAACCTAACTCAATTATTATTATTATTATTATTTTATTTTTTACCTTTAGTTTCCACCCTCTTTTATATTTGGCCCCCAATTCCATGAATTCTTTTTATTTTTACCCTTTATACCTCCTATATTTTGGCTCTTTAAATTTTGATTTTGAAAAATCAAGTTTTTAATGTATATCTTTTGAAAATGAATATTAAAATTATATCTTCAATTATTTTCATGACCATTTCTCATTCAAGTGTATATTCATTATATTTCTGAGTGAAATAATAGTAATACATTAGATAATTATTTATTATAGTGAATTGAATTTGGGTTTAAATTTCAAAACTTTTGTAGTATCTTTTATGATGATATATATTTTAAATAAACAATTACTTTAAGTTATAGCAAATTATTAATTTTTCTTAAATTACATTGAACTGTAACCAATTGTTTTTATTTTATTTATTTATTTTTTAAATTACTCATTACCTTCTATAAATTTAATATATATAATTATCTTAAAGCATAAAATTTTCTTATTTTTTCTTGCATATTTGATTTTTAGTTTCTTTTTGAGAATATTTTCAGTGCTGGTTTTTTCTATTTATACAATAACCCTATGATAAAATCGATGAGATGAATTTTTGCCCCCTACACCTGAATTCCTGGTTCTGCCATTGGTTGGCTACTTTTATGAATTTTGATTGTTTAGGGGTGGCTTGTCTAGAATTACAGCACCTAAGCAGGTGAGGGCCTATGGTGTACAAAGCATAGCAATATTGCAGCTAACTAAAATATTCTCTTTTTCCTTCTAAATGCATAGGATGTGATCATGCATATTAGAAGGAAATGAACATTTACTGGTTGAAAAAATTTTCACATGGCCAAGGCTTCATGTAGATTACTTGTTATGGATGCAGATTGCAGGAAAGGTTAACAGAATTATCAAGGAATCGGGGCTTCGGGAAATAGGGCAACTGGAGCAGGACCTTGTTTTTGGAGATGCAGGAATTAAGGATGTAATTAAATTTTTGAGTACAAAGGAGGTGAGAATTTCTTTTAAATCATAATGGAAGTACTGCAACTTGTCAAGTGTACTTATAAAGTGCAACCCCCTCTCATGCAGGATGCGAGTCGTGAAAATAAGTTGCGCTTGTTGATGACTCTTGCAGCAATTTATCCTGAGAAATTTGATGGTGAAAAGGGCCTTAATCTAATGAAGGTTGGTCTTCTTGGGCTTTTTTCCTACTGTATATTACAGTTTCTTGTTCCATTTTCAGGTCCATTGCTTAGTTAAATCATGGCTTTTCTGACTTGATATTATTGACAATATATTTCTATGCCTATATTACTGATCCCTGTTATTTGAATGTCTTTCAGTTAGCAAAATTACCAGAAGATGATATGAATGCTGTGAATAATATGAGATTTCTTGGGGCATCTACAGAATCCATAAAAAGTTCAACTGGAGCTTTCTCTTTGAAGTTTGACATTCATAAGGTAAAACATAAATGTTGCTGAATTAGTGTTATGCCTCCGTTTAGTAATCTAAGTCTACATTTGCCATTTCTCTTTCTGCCCAATTGTCAGAAGAAGCGTGTTGCTAGAAAAGACCGCAGTGGTGAGGAAGAAACACAATGGCAATTATCAAGGTTCTATCCTATGATAGAGGTACAGTTAGAATTATTTTTTTGCATATTATTTCCATGCACACCTTCCTCTTTGTTTTTATTAGCATCAAGTATCACATTATTGGAGTACTTCTAATAAGCAAAAGATTACCACTCATTGTTTGATTAGTTTAACTTTTTGGCAACAACTGAAAACAAACAGTATTTTGTTCTGATTTGATTTTGTTTGCTGGCTCTAACTCATTCAATTACCTGTAATGCAAATCTTTTTAATTTCGCCACACTAGGTTGTTTTCTGTGTTTCTGTGCATTTAAATGTCTATCTTTCCAAATTCCTCATGCCTACACTGTTGAACTTTCATTTCTGTTTCTGGTCAATGTCAAAATTCAGTTATAGCTTTGAGGCCTCTGTTAATAGTCACTTGCCAGGCAAATGGTCCATAGGTTTTACTTTTGCTTGTGAGAAAAGATTTTGCAAGTAATTAATGTGGATTTTCAGATTTGGTCTACTTGTAATTTATTTTTGTTACCTTGCACAAATTATTCTTTTCATGACTTCTGCCAAGATTATGGTAGAAGAACATAAACTTGCTGAAATGCTCTTTTATCCCTTAGGATCTTGTTGAAAAACTTAGCAAAGGAGAACTATCCAAGGATGAATACCCATGTATGAATGACCCCAGTGCAACATTCCATGGTACATCCCATGCTGCATCAGCACATCAAGCTCCAGCTCCTCATTCAATGAGATCAAGGCGAACAGCAACATGGGCTCGACCTCGGAACTCTGATGATGGGTATTCAAGGTGCTGTTCTTGCTTTTGGTTGCAGTCGCATTTTTTCTTGTGCATGATCTGGAAAACCAACTACAGAATTGGACTCTTGATAATTTCCTATTGAAACCTAATCCATTCCATTATCTTTGCCTTTTCTTATACCTTTTTTTTTTTTGTCTTGTTTATCAAATAATACCACACTTGCATGTTCATGGTTTCTTGATCATTGAAGGAGCTGAAAATTAATAAATAAAACGCTGTTTTTTTCCACTATGAATATCTTTGAACTGCTTGGAAATTCCCATAAACTAATAGCGATTTTGCTATATTTTTATCAGTAATTGAAATGTTTTCTTTTGCTTGTTGACAGTGATTCGATACTAAAACATGCATCAAGTGATTTCAAGAAGATGGGCAAACGTATTTTTGTATTTATTGTGGGTGGAGCTACTAGATCTGAGGTATGAAGAGTTCTAATCTCTTAAGTTCATTTTAATGCTTGTTTTTCTTTTGGACAATTTATAATATCTTCTCTCTCTCTCTTGATAATTGATTCTCAGCTAAGGGTTTGCCACAAGCTTACAAATAAGCTACAGAGGGAAGTAGTTCTAGGATCTTCAAGTCTTGATGATGCTTCACAATTTATTATGGTAACTAGCTTTTTTCTGGAGTGTCTAGCCATCCTTTTCCATAATCAGCCAAATTCCTGGACTAATGAATATTGTTGATTTTTAACTCGCAGAAACTAAAGCTATTGACAGCTCATGAACTCTCATTGGATGATCTGCAGATATAATGCCGAATACAGTCTTTGAATAGGTTTCTAATCCCATTTCTGTTGATAGTTGCACATTTGCATTCATTGTATCCATTTTTTTTTATTGTTCAGGGTAAAGTGTCTGCCTTTTGGTAATTGGCCTGGCTTGTCGTCCATGCGCAGAAGCGTGCTGCATAGCCAAGCTTATAGCAATTGGTTCGTGGACTGTAATTGATATGCTAAAAATTTAATTTACGCTATGTATAATATTATTTTACTAACCAATAGGAAAACATCATTTGAGCTTTAAAATAGAAAAGAAGTGAAATATAGAGCCTTTTATGCATATGATCACATGTTAACACTCGCCATAGATATTGCTTACTAGCTTTCCATTTTTGCGGGTAAATAATATTAGAAGTCATTAAATTTTACACATTTTTAATTTAGTCATTAAAAATTTATTTGATGTAATTGAATCGTTAAATTTTAATGTTTGTTGCAATAAGATATAATTTTGAATTTTTTAGTAATAAATTCATTTTAATGTTCCACGAGCAATTATGGTTGTAATATAATGTGGGTTCCGTACATAAGAAAACTATTAATTTTAAGAACTGTTAATTTTCAGTTTATATTGCACTCTTTATTTTCTTCATATTATTAAAATATTCATGTGGTATAATTTAAAATAAATAAAAATTAAAAAAATTTTAATGACATTATTATTATTTTAGTCAACTTTTAACATATTTTTTCTTTTATACCTTTAAGTCCTATTTTATCTTTTTAGATTAAACTTTTTTGTACAAAATTTTTTATAGTTTCCTCAAATGAAAAATAATTTTTTTATTTAGTTATTATATATTTAATTTTATTAACCAATTAATTTGATTGAAATTGATTTAGATTTTATTGTTAATGACAAAAAAAGCTATTGTCGACTAAATTTATTTTATTTTTTTATAAATCAGTCTTTTTATTCTTTTAAGACTTTGTTAGTAATTTTCTAATATTTTAATAAAAAGTTCTTTAATATTATTATTAGATTATACCTAATAATTATATTTTATAAAATAATAAAAGATATTAGTTTAAACTCCAACTTCTTTTCTGTTTTAAAATTTTTAATTTAATTTATTAAAAAACATATATAATATATTTGTTTTTGTTTTATATACATAGACATAATATTATCAATGTTAATGAACTTTTCTTTATTTGTTTTTTTTATCTATTTGTTTTTTTTTTATCTATTTATATGTGTATGTATTTTGATTACATTTATAAAAAAAATTAAAAATTTTATGAATTTATTATTAATTATTATACAATAGAAGTATTTTCTTTTGTAATAGGGTATAAAGATATAGAAATAAAATTATTTTAAAAGTTGACTAATATAATAATAATGCCATTAAATTTATTTTAATCTATTTAACTTTTATTAGATTTAAATCATACTACATGTGTTAATAATATGGACAACTCTCATAATACTCCTATCACTCAAATTTCTTTTTGATGGGTTTATTGATAGAAGATTTAAATGTATTTCTTATTATAAAATTTTAAATTTAGTCATTCATCTATATTGAATTAATTTTTAGGAATTAAATTAGAAATAATTGTAAAATTTAATAACTTTTAGTGTATTTTTCCCAACTTCTGCTATAAGTTAAGACTTGCTAAATGCCAACGTTGTTTGGATTAGATTGGATTTCTTTTTTACTTCTCCCGTAACTCATTATTTATTTATTTGCTGAAGTAAACCATCGTATGAACAATTTGTTTGAAAAAAAAAATTAGAGTGGAGAAAGAAAATAAGAAATAAAATGCATAGGAAGAGAATTCCTTTTTCCCTTCTTTTGTTTGGAAACTGGTGAGAGTAAGACGAGGGAAATAGAGGAAAAAAAGAAAAGCAAAATTATTATCATTTACTTTCTGTTCTTTGATTGAAGCATGCAAGTAGGGTGAGGAAAGAAAATAAAAAATAGAATGCATAGCGGAGAGAATTCCTTTTCCGTTGTTCAGTTTGGAAAATGATGGAAGTAAGAAGAGGGAAACGGTAGAGAAAAAAAAAAAAAAAAAAGCAAAATTATTATCATATCCTCATTTTCTTAGTGTGAAGCATGAAAATAGAGTAAATCAAGTGATTTTATTTAAACTAAAATTAAATATTTATTTTTTTTCATTCGAAAATATTTTTTGTGAGCGCACGGAAATAATTCTTTGTTCGTAGCCCATTATTTTGTGCTTCTTCCTCTTACCAAACCAGGGAATAACAAAACCCAAAGTTTCTTTCACTCTCTTTCTTTCCATTTCTTAGTTTTTCCCATCTTCTCAAATAGAGCTTAAAAGATCATGAGCGCTCTAGGTACCTTTATTTTAGTTATTTATCTATTTTGCGAGAGATATGTAATAACTGAGTACATTTGCAAATCAACATATTCAACCACACAAATAGTCAAAATATTACCCACATATTGGTGAGATTTGAATATGAGACCTCTTAATTCATTGGGTCTCAACTTCAAGTTTTAAACTAATTAGACCAAGACATCTTGGTTCCCAGGTTGATTCTTAGGGCCTCAATAGAAATGATTATGCAAAATCTGTCACTAGATTTTGAGAACATATGATTTTCATTGATCGAGATATTCACATTGATTATTGGAATTTGAAATTTAGGAAATTGAAAAATGAAATGTGGCGATATTTGAGGGTTTGGGCACCTTAAATCTAGTAGATCAATTTTTATATATAAACTTAAATCACTAGAAAGAAATTACATGAAAAGAATTTGTGGCCTGATTGATGGGGCAAGAGATGCAACGAAGTAAGTGCATAAAAAAAATAAAATAGTAAGGCTAGTATTGAACCAAACTCAAATAAAATGGCTTGTTGCTAAATGAGCCTAAGTAAACTGGCTCAAATCTGAAGCATATCATCCAATAAGCAAGCCTCAAGACAATCAACATCCAAGTCAAAGAAATTCATCACAATTAGGCCCAGAGCCTCTCAAAAATTCACCAACAGCCCAGAGTCAATGTCATCTTATGCTTCGTTGTCTTTCTCACAACCTAACACTAGCACCTCACTCCTAGCAACAACTTGCCTTATTAATGGATAGCTTATGAAGAAATCTTCACCGGTGACTCCTTACAAACTTACCTGATGTGCAGTCCCTACCATCTTCAGGAAATGAAATTTTGTCAATTTAGTACAAGACTTCACAACCTCCAAAACTAGCATATCACCTGTCACACCCCAACTCCAGTGGTGCGACGGTCCTAGAACAAGGGTAGATTTAAGGCCACCATAAACCCGTAGAACTCACATATCCTGGATCTCATACACATTTATATCAAATATAGATATCATTTAATAATTATTTCTAGGATCCATATAAACATAATTCATTTCTTTAGATATATCATTTCATAATTTCCTCTTATTCCTTACTGATCAAAAGATGTATCCCACATCACTAAGAAACAAGGGTAACTCAAAAAGGTAACAAATCATACATCAAAATATTATCATTCCCAATAACCAACTACGGAGCTCTAGAGTATACTCCTAATACATGTTGGACCATAATACCATACAATGAATATACATAAATATATATACATCAGAATTATTACAATGAAGGCTTCTTGGAAGAATAAGTCAAGAAGCTTGATCTTCTCTACTAGCTCCCTCACGTGCTACACTATCACCTGAAATCCACAGAAGAGGAGTGAGCCTTCAGCTCAGTAAGATATGAACATGCAATATGAAAGAAATATACATACATATATATTAATCCAAAGGAAACATTAATTCCAAGAACATGGGTAAGAATTATCATGTGGTTAGGCTTACAAGAAACAAAAGTGCTCACAATCAAATAACACTATCAAATATCATGGTAGAACTACAGAGTGCATCAGTAGCCATGCTACCTATCACAACAGAGCGCATCGGTAGTCCTTGCTACCTTATTGCAAATGCATGCTTGGCCAAGCATACGCCTAGAGTTCATGGTCCCCTCTAGGTGGAACACATGTAAAAACCCTACCAGCTAGGTTCCCAAAGTGCACGATGGACCAATGAATTTACTCTCATTGGGAAGAGCGTTCTATCCATAGGGTCATATGGTTTCATCTCACAAGAAACATATTGGTCACAAGACCATCAACATATATCATAATTTCATCAAATTTAACAAGTAAGAATCATGTGAACTTGATCCAAGAAGATTGACCAAGTCACTTACATTATATATATATATATACACACATGGTAATCTCATGAACAAATGGTAAATTTCGGTTTTGGGATATCATAAAATTTTCAATTAATATTCCAATAATATAATATCAAGTATAAAAGAATCATATGGGTCAATATTTAGAATATTTGGTCAGATCATAAGAAATAAACAAATGCAATGTTCATACTTACCTCAACACAATTTCTCTCGAATTTCCTTTAACAATTTGCTCTACAAAATCTCCTCAATTTCCTTGATTTTCTCCTCATAAGAAATTTTCCCAAATATTCAAAATTAGGGTTTTCCTTAATCAATAATACTCAATATGATTCCTTAACATTTAACCATCTTAGAGTTTCTATTCTTAATTCCTAACATCAATTTAATTCATCTCTTAAAGAAAAATCTGCATTTAATTCGAATTTACTGTTCATAATACTATTCATGACAGTCCATAAATTCTAATTCCTCCAACATTAATAACAATGTATAACCTTAAAATGCTTGCAATAAATTCTATACACTCATAATTAATTATTCTAACCAACAGACTTAATTAATCTAAAAGAAAATGACATTTGAGGAAAATTTATCTTATTTTTTCAAAACTGAATTTCCTGAGATAATCTGCTTAAATCTGACTATTATTGCCTTGAAATATGCTATTCTAGAGATCTAATGCATTAATTTTGAATATTAATGCTTTAGACAATAAATGGAACTGATCTGAAAAAAACCGAAGAAGAATGAAGAAAAGAAGAAAGAAGATCGTGCAGAAAGATCGCTACTGGCTACTGGGTTAAATAGGCCACTACCCAAAATCCTGCTTGCCAGCTCACCTCGCCAACCCGTCTCGGCAATGCTACCTCGCATAAGCCAGCTCGCCATTCCCAGCTTGCAACTCCCACTTCGCCAATCTGCTCCGGCAATGCCACTTTGCATAAGCCACTTCTCGAATCCCACTTCGCATATCCAATTCGCATATGCCACCTTGCATATGCTGCCTCGCCAAACTCTCCTGGCAAACTCCTCTTCGCATATGTTGCCTTGCATATGCCACCTCGGCAATGCCTCTTCGCCAAACTCCTCTTCTCCAAATCCCTCTTCGCATATGCCACTTTGCAAGACCTCTTCGCATAATGCCACCTCACCTAATCCTCTTCGCCAAACTCTGCTCGCCTATTTCCCTCTTCGCATAATACCTCTTTGCATAATGCCTCTTCGCATAATGCCTCTTCGCATAATGCTCTTCGCCAAATCCTTCTTCGCATATGCCACCTCACATATATCTCTTCGCCAATTGCCACCTTGGCAATCTCACCTCGACACTTCGCCACTTCGCTTGCTCGTATTGCCAGCTCGTAAATGCCACCTCGCATTTGCCGGCTTGCTAACACTAATATCTGCTGAGCTGAAACCTTTCATCGACAACTTATACTTAACCAGCTCGCAAATGAGCTAAAAAATCCAAACTTCCTGATTCTTTTTGTCACTTAAAATAGACATGCATGAGCTCAACATATCCAAAATTCAAATTACAAAGGCAACTACACAGACCATGGTGACTCTCTAAAAGTCACCCAGACTTACTGCCCAAAATCCATTTGAACAGACCTGAGAAATTCCACTCTCCAATAAGTTATACTTATCCAAATTTCTTGAAATTTTATAGCCAACAATACAACAGATAAAGAAACATTTCTTATGTTTACACCTTTAGCTCAAACTACATCAGTCATTCCCAGAAAATTCAAACATACACAGATTTCCTGCAGAAATACTAAACCAGACAAGTCCTGCTCAAGGAGGCATAACTCCTTACACGCACAGAATTTTACCAAGTCATTTAACACAATTGAAGATGAGACATAGATCCACAACTTTTATGTTTTACACTTTACCAAATTATTTTTTTAAGATCATGCAAACAGCCTCACCAAAATCCTGCAACCAGAATTTCTGGATTTCTTAAACATTCATATTTTCAATTAATTAAATTCTTCAAACATATAATTAATTAAAATGGAAAAAATAATTGCAGATATTACAATCTTCCCCCTTTAAATAAATTCATCCTCGAATTTATAATATCCTTCCTTAAGTCTGAAATAGATGGGGATATTTGTCTTGCATGCTTCGCTCATTTTTCCATGTACACTCTTTCATAGCTTGGTTTCTCCATAAAATCTTAACCATTGATATCTCCTTGTTCCTTAGTTTCTTAATCATTTGGTCCACAATTGCAATTGAAATTTCTTCATATGTCAAATTCGGTTGGAGATCCACTTCCGGCACTTGTAGCACATGGGAAGGATCGACAACATACTTCTGAAGCATCGATACATGAAATACCGAATGCATCTTTTCCATGCTAGGAGGCAAATCCAACTTGTATGAAACCTCCCCAACCTTACTCAGAATCTCAAAAGGTCTAATAAATTGTGGAGACAGCTTGCCTCTCTTGCCAAACCGTAGAACTCCTTTCATTGGAGAAATCTTTAGAAATACAAGATCTCCAATGGAAAATTGAAGATCCTTCCTCTTTGGGTCGGCATAGCTCTTTTGACGACTGAAAGCTGTCTTCAATCTTTCTCGGATCAATAGAACCTTTTCTGAAGTATATCGTATCAATTCCGGTCCTTCGATATACTTTTCTCCAATTTCATCCTAACACAATGGAGATCTGCACTTCCTTCCATACAAAGCTTCATAAGAAGACATCTGAATCGTGGAGTGATAGCTGTTGTTGTAGGCAAATTCTATCAATGGCAAGTGAGCATCCCAATTCCCTCCAAAGTCTAGAATACACATCCTTAGCATGTCTTCTAGAGTTTGGATGGTCCTCTCTGATTGCCCATCTGTTTGCAGATGGAAAGCTGTACTGAAATCAAGCTGAGTATCCAAACATTCTTGCAATTTCTGCCAAAACCTCGAGGTGAACTGAGTTCCTCTATCTGAGATAATTGAAACTGGAACTCCATGAAGTTTGACAATCTCATCAACATAAATCTGGGCATACTGAGAAGCTCCATAAGTTGTCTTGACTGGCAAGAAATGAGTCGACTTGGTTAGTCTATCCACAATGACCCATATTGAGTCATAGCCCCTTAAAGTTCTTGGCAATCCAACCACAAAATCCATAGTTACTCTCTCCCATTTCCATTCTAGCAATGACAACTCTTGGAGTAACCCCGATGGTTTCTGATGCTCAAACTTGACTTGCTGACAAGTTAGACATTTGGCTACATATTCTGCGACCTCTGTTTTCATTTCACTCCACCAATATGAATTCTTAATATCATGGTACATCTTCGTTGCACATGGATGCACATTATACTTGGCATGATGTGCTTCCTTAAGAATCATATCCCTCAAATTATCAACTGCTGGAACACATAGCCTGATACTATGCCTCAACATGCCATTAGCCACACTAAATCCTGGAGCTTTTTCTAATCCCACATCATTCTTTATCTTCACCAACTGAGGGTCTTTGTCTTGAGCTTCTCTAATTTGATCAATGAGAACTAGCTTGACTTGGAAATTTGCCAACAGCACTCCTGAATCTGACAATTCCCAACTGATTCCCATATCATGCAATCTCTGCACTTCCTTCACTAAAGGTCTTTTACTCACTTGAATATGGGCTAAGCTCCTCAAAGACTTCTTGCTTAATGCATCAGCCACAACATTAGCTTTCCTTGGATGATACAATATTTCACAGTCATAATCCTTAAGCAATTCTACCCACCTTCTCTGCCTAAGGTTAAGATCTTTCTGTTGGAATATATACTTCAAACTCTTATGATCTGTGAAATTCTCACACTTTTCACCATACAAATAGTGTCTCCAGATCTTTAATGCAAATACTACTGCAGCCATCTCAAGATCATGAGTTGGATAATTCATCTCATGCTTCCTCAATTACCTAGAAGCATAGGCTATCACCCTTCCACGCTGCATAAGCACACAACCAAGTCCCACTCTCGATGCATCACAATACACTGCATATCCTCCTTCACCCGACGGCAAAGCTAAGACAGGGGCCGTGGTGTGACAAGTCTTTAACTTCTGGAAGCTCTCTTCACATACATCCGACCAAAGAAATTTAACTTGCTTATGGGTAAGTTTGCTCAAAGGAGCTGCAATCTTGGAGAAGACTTGCACAAACCTACTGTAGTAGCTTGCCAAATCCAAGAAACTTCTAACTTCTGAAACATTCGTGGGTCTAGGCCAGCTAAGAATTGCATCAACCTTTCTAGGATCAACTTTAATCCCTTTTTTGCTTACAATATGCCCAGAAAACCCATACTCTCAAGCCAGAATTCACACTTTGAAAATTTGACAAACAATTGATGCTCTCTGAAAGTCTTCAACACAATTCTAAGGTGTTCCTCATGGTCTTCTTTACTCTTAGAAAATACAAGAATGTCATTAATAAACACAATGACAAATTTGTCCAAGAATGGCCTGAACACCCTATTCATCAAATCCATGAATACAGCCAGTGCATTAGTCAATCCAAATGGCAAAACCAAGAACTCATAGTGTCCATATTTGGTTTGGAAAGCCGTCTTCGATACATCCTTATTCCGAATTCTCAATTGGTGGTACCCCGACCTCAAGTCTATCTTGGAGAAATGACTTGCACCTTGCAACTGATCAAATAAATAATCTATTTTTGGCAAATGATACTTATTCTTGATAGTTACCTTGTTGAGCTGCCTGTAATCTATACATAGCCTCATAGAACCATCCTTCTTCTTTACAAAGAGTATAGGTTCTCCCCACGATGAACTACTGGGTCTAATGAATCCTTTGTCAAGTAAATCTTGCAATTGTGTCTTCAATTCTTTCAACTTAATAAGTGCCATACGGTAGGGAGGAATAGAAATCGGGCTCGTGCCAGGTAGTAACTCTATGCCAAACTCTATCTCTCTATCTGGTGCAAACCAGGTAATTCTTCAGGAAATACATCCGGAAACTCATTGACTATTGGAATCTGCTCCATACTTCTCACTTCTTTACAAGTATCCCGGACATAAGCCAAATACCCTTGGCAACCCTTCCTTAACAACCTTCTTGCCCCAATGGCAAATATTACATTGTATGGCACTTCACTCCGCTCCCCTTGAAACTCAAATTCCTTACCTGAAGGTGGCTTAAAGACTAGCTTCTTCCCATTACAATCTATAATAGCATAGTGCTTGGACAACCAATCCATACCCATGACCACATCAAACTCCAACACTGGTAATCCAATCAAATCCACATTCAAGATCTTGCCACCTATGCTAACCACACAGGATGGATAGGAGTTCTGGACTTCAATCTCTTCCTCTAAAGGAGTAGAAACAACTAGCACACTTTTAAGCAATACACAAGTCATATGCAACTTCTTAGCAAAACACGATGACACAAAGGAATGTGTAGCTCCTGAATCAAACAATAATCTAGCATTCAAAGCTTGAATCGGAAGAATACCTGTAACCACTGTATTGGATGCTTGGGCTTGATGCTGTGTTAGAGCAAAAACTCTCCCCCTGCCTCTACCCATAGGAGTCGATCCAGAAGCTTGAGCCTCCTACTGACCTGATCCTTTACCAGCCTCAACGGTCCTGCCCAAAATACCTTTGCCTCCTCCTGGCTGCTGACTAATGCCCCTCTCTCAACTCATCTGAACTATAGCCTGAGAAGCTTGAGGTCTACCTCCAAAGGGTGGTTATGGACAATTCTTGAGAAAATGACCTTGCTGTCCACATCTGAAACAAACTCCTGATGCATAATGACAAGGGCCACTATGAAATTTGCTGCAGGTAGGACATAGAGGTTTAGGAGCCCTGGGTGATGCAAAACTAGTTGATCTATGGCTCATCTGAGAAGTAGGTCCAGGAGTAGTCCGAATCTGCTGCAGCCTCCTTGAAGGTACTCTATACCCACTCCTAGGAGTTGACTGATGGGCCATTACCATAGTCTTCATCCCACTGTCTGATTTGGAAAAACTATCAACCTTGAACTTCTTCTTTTCAACCCTTTCTGATCTGGCTTCCATCTCCCTGTTTTCAATTATTCTAGCCTTGTCCACTAGCTTGGAATAGGAATCAAATTCAAGAGTAGCTAGAAGTTTAAACAATGGAGCCACTAACCCTCTGCGAAACAGTTGAATCCATGCTGCTTCTGTAGGCACCAAGGCAGGAGCAAATTTACTAAGCTGACTGAACTTCCTGGCGTACTCTGAAACACTCATGCCAGGGGTCTGAACCAATCTCTCAAACTCCAGGGACTTAGCTTTCCTCACACTCTCAGGAAGAAATTTATTCAGATCCAATTCCTTGAATCTCTCCCATGATAGATCCTTATTTTCATGAAGCATACCAGAAATGCTTCTTTTGAACCAATCTTTTGCTTCAGCCTTCATTAAATATCCCACAAACTCTATGGCTCTTCTGTCAGGAATCCATAGAATCTGAACTTTCTCTTCAATTTCCTCTAGGAAATCTGTAGAATCCACTTCACCCTTATATTCTGAGGGCTTAAGCTTTAGGAATCTTTCAAATGATACCTCTTCCTCTTGTCGCACTACAGGTGGTGGAACTACTGGAGGAACAGGGATTTCTGGAACCTGCACTGGAGGTACCTGTTGCTTCCTTTGCTGAGTAATAAACTCAGCTATCATTGCATAGTTCCTTTGCAACTGATCTAACTGCTGAGCCATATGAGACACATCCACTGGTGGCACAGGAGGAACCTCATCCCCTCCATTTCTGCCTACAGAACCCTCTTCAGAAGGTAATTCCCGCCAAGGATGGCCTCGCCCTCATCCTCTACCATGACGTGGAGGCATCACGATACTGATAAGAAGAACAAACATTATTAGACTCACTACGCATACTTAACGCAAATATATATACCAAAGGAAGACACAATTGGACGAGACACAAATCCTATGCTCCGTAGTTATCTTAATCAATACTTATACTAGTGCTCATGCATCTCTTTCTATCTTCTATGCTAAGGATTATAAACCTATAACTCTGATACCACCTCTATCACACCCCAACTCCAGTGGTACGACAGTCCTAGGACAAGGGTAGGCTTAAGGCCACCATAAACCTGGAGAACTCACATATCCTGGATCTCATACACATTTATATCAAATATAGATATCATTTAATAATCATTTCTAGGATCCATATAAACATAATTCATTTCTTTAGATATATCATTTCATAATTTCCTCTTGTTCCATACTGATCAAAAGATGTATCCCACATCACTAAGGAACAAAGGTAACTCAAAAAGGTAACAAATCATACATCAAAATATTATCATCCCCAATAACCAACTACGGAGCTCTAGAGTATACTCCTAATACATGTTGGACCATAATACCATACAATGAATATAAATAAATATATATACATCGGAATTATTACAATGAAGGCTTCTTGGAAGAATAAGTCAAGAAGCTTAATTTTCTCTAATAGCTCCCTCACGAGCTACACTATCACCTGAAATCCATAGAAAAAGAGTGAGCCTTCAACTCAGTAAGATATGAACATGTAATATGAAAGAAATATACATACATATATATTAATCCAAAGGAAACATCAATTCCAAGAACATGGGTAAGAATTATCATGTGGTTAGGCTTACAAGAAACAAAAGTGCTTACAATCGAATAGCACTAACAAATATAATGGTAGAACTACAGAGTGCATCAGTAGCCATGCTACCTATCACAATAGAGCGCATCGGTAGTACTTGCTACCTTATCGCAAATGCATGCTTGGCTGGCATACGCCTAGAGTTCATGGTTCCCTGTAGGTGGAACATTGGTAAAAACCCTACCAGCTAGGTTCCCAAAGTGCACGATGGACCAATGAATTTACTCTCATTGGGAAGAGCATTCTATCCATAGGGTCATATGGTTTCATCTCACAAGAAACATATTGGTCACAAGACCATCAACATATATCATAATTTCATCAAATTTAACAAGTAAGAATCATGTGAACTTGATCCAAGAAGATTGACCAAGTCACGTACATTATATATATATATATATACACACATGGTAATCTCATGAACAAATGGTAAATTTTGGTTTTGGGATATCAGGAAATTTTCAATTAATATTCCGATAAAATAATATCAAGTATACAATAATTGTATGGGTCAACATTTAGAATTTTTGGTCAGATCATAAGAAATAAACAAATGCAATGTTCATACTTACCTCAACACAATTTCTCTCGAATTTCCTTTAACAATTTGCTCTACAAAATCTCCTCAATTTCCTTGATTTTCTCCTCCTAAGAAATTTCCCCAAATATTCAAAATTAGGGTTTTCCTTAATCAATAATACTCAATATGATTCCTTAACATTTAACCATCTTAGAGTTTCTATTCTTAATTCCCAACATCAATTTAATTCATCTCTTAAAAAAATATGCATTTAATTCAAATTTACTGTTCATATTACTATTCATGACAGTTCATAAATTCTAATTTCTCCAATATTAATAACAACGTATAACCTTAAAATGCTTGCAATAAATTCTATACACCCATAATTAATTATTCTAACCAACAGACTTAATTAATCTAAAAGAAAATGACATTTGAGGAAAATTTACCTTATTTCTTCAAAACTGAATTTCTTGAGATAATCTGCTTAAATCTGACTATTATTGCCTTGAAATATGCTATTCTAGAGATCTAATGCATTAATTTTGAATATTAATGCCTTAGACAATAAATGGAACTGATCTGAGAAAAACCGAAGAAGAATGAAGAAAAGATGAAAGAAGATTGTGCAGAAAGATCGCTACTGGCTACTGGGTTAAATAGGCCATTGCCCAAAATCCCACTCGCCAACCCGTCTCGTCAATGCTACCTCTCATAAGCCAGCTCGCCATTCCCAGTTCACAACTCTCACTTCGCCAATCTGCTCTGGCAATGCCACTTCGCATAAGCCACTTCTCGAATCCCACTTTGCATATCCAATTCGCATATGCCACCTCACATATGCTGCCTCGCCAAACTCTCCTCGCAAACTCCTCTTCGCATATGTTGCCTCGCATATGCCACCTCGGCAATGCCTCTTCGCCAAACTCCTCTTCGCCAAATCCCTCTTCGCATATGCCACCTCGCAAGACCTCTTCGCATAATGCCACCTCTCCTAATCCTCTTCACCAAACTCTGCTCGCCTATTTCCCTCATCGCATAATACCTCTTCGCATAATGCCTCTTCGCATAATGCCACCTCGCCTTTTCCTCTTCGCCAAATCTTTCTTCGCATATGTCTCTTCTCCAATTGGCACCTCGGAAATCTCACCTCGCCACTTCGCTTGCTCGCATTGTTGGCTCGCAAATGCCACCTCGCATTTGCCGGCTCGCTAACACCAATCTCTGCTGAGCTGAAACCTTTTCTCGACAACTTATACTTAACTAGCTCGCCCATGAGCTAAAAATATCCAAACTTCCTGATTCTTTTTGCCACTTAAAATAGACATGCAGGACTTCAACATATCCAAAATTCAAATTACAAAGACAACTACACAAACCATGGTGATTCTCTAAAAATCACCCAGACTTACTGCCCAAAATCCATCCGAACAGACCTGAGACATTCCACTCTCCAATGAGTTATACTTATCCAAATTTCCTAAACTTTTACAGCCAACAATATAACACAAAAAGAAACATTTCTCATGTTTACACCTTTAGCTCAAACTGCCTCAGTCATTCCCAGAAAATTTAAACATACACAGATTTCCTGTAGAAATACTAAACCAGACAAGTCCTACTCAAGGAAGTATAACTCCTCACACATAAAGAATTTTACCAAGCCATTCAACATAATTGAAGAGAGACATAGATCCACAACTTTTATGTTTTACATTTTACCAAATTATTTCTTTAAGATCATGCAATCAGCCTCACCAAAATCCTGCAACCAGAATTTTTGGATTTCTCAAGCATTCATATTTTCAATTAATTAAATTCTTCAAACATACAATTAATTAAAATGACAAAAATAATTGCAGATATTACATCACCTCTATTCTATCACAAAATAATATGACCTAACCTACTTGAGTATCTATAACCATGTAACTCAAAGCGATTATAAAAGCCTAAATTTCTCCATCCAAAGGGGACTTTTGGGGGAAGACCTTTGGATCACTTCTACCAGAAAACATAGGTTTCCAATCGCCTGAGCCTTTATCAACATACTTCCCGAGCCCTTTGGTTTCAAGAAGTTCTCACTAGGAGGCTGACCTTTTCTCTTTAATTGGTCATTCTTTGGAGTTCAGTGCCTATAGACCTTCTTTCCCTACTAAAAATGGTCATAAGGTCCCTTAAACTCTCTCTCTTAGGAAAGTAGTGGCTACATCTTCAGGCTACTCTTTCCTTAAGCCTTCAACTCTGTAAATACAGTCAAATTGACTTAAATATCGAAGAGCCTATAGCCTGGTGTGAGCTCCTAATCTATCTATCTTTAACATATAAGTTAAGAATTGATATTTGCTTCAGCACCCAACTCTAAACTTTCTGTCCATCAAAGGTCAACACCTCTAACTTGCGAGGTAAGCAACAATCCATCATTAAGGTCACCACCTCCATTAAGAGGGTCAACACTTATCATTCATCAAGTTCAACCCCTCCATCTTACGAGGTTATCAACATTCCATCCAGTAAGATTAACACCTCATCCAATGAGGTCCACACAGTTCCACAGTACAAGGTCTAATATCTTCATAACTTTAATTAATACCCACTAAGAATCATAACCTCAACATACTTAATACTTTTCCATTAGATCTTATTATTTCATACATCCTCTTTCACAACTAGATTAGGCGTGCTCTTTTCTAGAAAATCCAGTCCCAATGCTTACCTGGCACAAAATCCAACACTACCAAAACTTAAGTAGGTTCTGGCCTAACTTGAGCTTTCGGGCTCAAGGATGCTCTCGTTTGAAATCCTCCAAATCACTGGGTAGAGGAAGGAAGAAAAATTAAGAAAGTGGTGCCATATATAGGAACACATTAGCAAAGGATTTGTAGGAACACATCAACAAAAGAGTAGTGGAAGAACATCTACAAGCATAACAACAACATGCATGGCTGATAAGAAAACATGTATGTCATCTATGAGCATAAAAGAGAACCCAACTTATTTCCTACAAGCTCACGAGGAATGGATGGAGTTGATAAGAGCAATAGAGAGAAAAACATCTCTCCTAAAGAATGTCTCCTTGGACAGAAGCTCTTGGAGAGTATAAGTACCCTTAGAAAACCTACTCTCCAAGATCCTTTACTCTACACTTTGGGATGCCATATGCAAGTTGTATTTGAGCACCAAGACAAAGATGTGCTCCTTAAGAAGCCATCTTTGAAGTACAATAAAAGATCTAGTGTACTTTAGGCAGTAAGTCCTCCATATGAGAGGCGAAGACATAGTGAAAGATTCTAGGAAAATGACCTTGCAAAGGAATGCGAGGTACAATACCTAGTGAAAGATTCTAGGCAAAAGACCTAGAGAACAATAGGAAAAGGTTCATGAGCCACATCCATGCATGATGTTTTGAATACTACTGGCCATGGATTCCAACCCTAACTTCAACTAGGTGACATATTAAGACCTAGTGAAGAATTCTAGGCAATAAAAATAAACTTCATGGTACTTATAGTACCTCGAGTCTGGATGTGCTATGGTCCTAAGGCATGGATAGGCTTAAGGCCACTAAAAACCCATAAAACCTGATGCCAATATATAAGCTTGGATCATCAATCACAAATTCTATACAATCTATACATATAATATCATAATAGAATCCCATTTCAACTTATATAACATTATAATCTCATACTCTTACAAGAATAAGGGAAAGTCTAATAATGTCTTAATACATCAATACTATATTTATGTCACATCCCAAAATTGGAATATGACGATCCTAGGATGTGGAAACAGTCTACACTACCAACACCCTGGAACCTTGTTATCACTTCTTTCCAATCCATCATATCAATAATAATGTCATGCCATTTTGTTACAATTAGATAACATTTAGGCAACATATCACAAAATCATCATTAAATTTAACATACACATTTATTATACCAATTATCTATCAATTACATAACCATGCCATAAGTAATATTTTACAACCGCACAAGTAGCACCATGGAGCATTTTAAGAGTACAAAATAGAAAATACACATTGAAGACTTTATATAGCAAAAGTCAGGTTCCAATAGCTGAAGAAGGAAACCTTTGGAACTACTACTAAGCTACTCTGAACCTGAAAATATTAAACCACTAAAGAGTGAGTATAAATACTTAATGAGTTATAGATATGCCATTATACACATAAGGTAAGGTAGCAAATTGGCTAGTACACCAAATGATCAGGAAAATATCAAATAGAGGATAATAAGTCCAATATGTCAATGAAGGAGATAGGAAGTAAAATACTAATCAAAGTGATCAATGGATCAATTATCAAGTAACATAAATCAATGATAGGCTTATAATTGCAAAGCATGACAAAGTTAAGGGCCTGTAAACACATCAAAAAAATGCTATAATTTGGTAGCATATCCAACCCAATAATAACTCCGTAAGGTTGATCATATTTTATGACTAGGAAATAACCCATTCATAGCAAGTGTCCCAGTATAATGATCATTGTGCACAATGTCAATGATACTTATCCACTACCCTATCAAAAGGTAGTTCTCTTATGATAACACAAAATAGGTACATTAAAATTCAAGTACGATGGCAATTAGACAAGGAAAGCAATAAAAACCAATCAAATGTCTAATAAGCTCATTAGGTTTCAAATGAACAATGCTGTAACAATGAATCAATAATAATGTAAATATAACAATTGACTTTTGGTCCAATATCATTTGGCCAAGTTAGGGTTAGGTACCATAGGTGTCATTGCGGCAAGTTATCGCTAGCGAAGTAGCATACACTTAGTGGAAATAAAGTAAAGTTCATTTAAGCATTTCATCAAATACTTGGTGTGCAATAATTTAACAACAATTTAGTAGGGTTTACCAAGCCCCTAACTTCTAATTTTCATATTTATATATATTTAGGTTCAATCCATAAAGCTTTCTATTACTCTAAATTTCTAATTCACAAAAATTAATTGAAAGATAAAGAATTGAAATTTTACCTTAACACTTAATGAATTCTAGTGTAACACCCTAGAATATACTATACAAATAATTGAGATTTTTTTTTCTTCAAACAAGCACTTAGAGAAATTCCAACTTTAATTTACATTCAAAAGAGATATTTATACAATAACCCTAGGATTTCAAGAATGAATTGATTGAATAATCTTTGTTTCTAAATATGATTCAATATGATGCCAAAAATAGAACTTAAAATGAGTAACAAGTTAGTAAATTTCGAATAATGCAAAATTGTAAATAAGTAGAAAATCAAGGGTAAGGAAATCTCATATCTATGATCGGGTTCACACCCTAAAATGGTTTCAAATAAAATAAAAGTTTAAAAGAATATATTTCACTGGAGAAATTCCAACTTTAACTTACATTAGAAAGAAATATTTATACAATAACCCTAGGATTTCAAGAATGAATTGATTGAACAGTCTTCACTGCTAAATGTGATTCAATATGATACTAAAAATATAACTTAAAATGAGTAACAAGTTAGTAAATTTCAAAAAATGGCAAAATCGTAAACAAGTATAAAAGTCAAGGGTAAAATGAAAATCTCAGATCTATGATCGGGTTCACACCTTAAAATGGTTTCAAATAAAATAAAAGTTTAAAAGAATATATTTCACTTCCCACATTCAATCCTTTTGCCGAATGCTTCTTTCTATTCTCTCTATTCTTATTTTTCCGACCATTTTACTAAAATTTCCATTGAAATACCCATAAACCCTAATTTCACAAAATCACTCATCCGATTTGAAGTTAAGATAAGCAATTAGAAAGTAAAGAAAGGTTGAGGACCATTTAAATGTAAAATCCTAGGAGTCCACATTTTGGCATGTAAGGAATTCCATACACAATACTCATAGGATATTAATTTTTATTTAATAATAGGAGAACTTTATTTTCAAATAAACTTATAAAATCTTAAATTAGGACCTTATATAGTTTATGAAAAATAAAACCTAACAAAGATACCAAATAAACTCTAATTGAACTTACAATGGAAATAGTATAGGAGATTGAAGATAGAAATAAAAGAATGGAAAAATAATAAATAATTAAAAATGGCAAGGGCAAAATGAAAAATTTACAAAATGGTGGGATCCACATGTAAATTCTATAAAACTCTAGAAAATTTCATTTTTCGCTCTATTATTCCTTTGGTGGCTGAATTCCCTTCTTCCTTTTCTCTCAAATTGTTCTTCCAACTCCTTCCAAACATCATATGTCATGTTCCAAATTTGGAATATGACGATTTTAGGAAGTGGGAATGACCTATACTTTTAAAATCCATAGAACCCCTGTTACCCTATCTATTGAATCCTATATTATCATATTATTCCATAACCATAACATATCAAACTATATCCAATCCATTCACATATCTAGTTCACATATATTAATATACATAAACATTTCATAGTTTAATATTATATATTCAGTTATAACACTATTACAGACTATTTTGACACAACTATGAAGCAGTTTAGAGTATAAATAGATAGTAAGAGGTAGAACTATACATGACAAATTCTAGTCCCAACCGAGGAAGAAAGAAGTCTTTGGAACCATTTTACTCTACTTCTGACCTAAAAAAAATATTAAACAACTAATATAGGAGTATAAAATACTCAGTAAACTATAAATATGCCATACACAATTAGGTTAGGTAATTAGCAGGGTTGTCCACCAAATAAATCAGTAAGGACTAGGAACAAGGAAGTAGCATTATCAAATGGTGAAGGTCAATCTAATCTAATCAATCAACAAGTAGTGTTATTCCAATCAAGTCAATCAATGGAGCAATTATTTTGTAGTAGAAGGGAGAAGCAAAGTATGACAGATAATGGGCCTGTAGAAGAATATAATAAACTACTACAGTCCGGTAGCATATTCTATCCAATATAAATGACATAAGGTTGATCAGACCTTATGGCTAGGATATTAACCCTTTCCTAGTAAGGGTCCCAATATTAAAATAATACATTATACACAATGGTGATGATATTTACCCACTATCCTATCAGAAGGCATCATTGTCATATAAGCACATATATATAAGGCAATGGAACTCAAATGTGGTAACAAATGAATAATGAACAATAGGAATCAATATTGATCAATCAATTGTCCAATAAGCTAATCTTAATTCCAATGAATAAATGATGAGGTAACAAATCAATAAACAAGAAAACATAGCAATAAAGTAATGATCAAATAACAATGAGTAGAGCTAGGGTTTAGACATTAAGTGTAACACCTTAGCCTGAACCCTAATAGGGACCTCTAGGGAAATTATTTTTCCTTTCTTATTGATGTGTTAATATTATATGTGAATGCATGGAATATATATATATATATATTTATATATGCATGTTATATGACCTAATTTTTAGGCCTAGTGTTGATTTGAAGTCAGTTAGGACCCAATCGGGTAAGTTTGGAAATTTTGGTAATTGGAGGACCAAATTGTAATTTTTCATTTTTTCGAGGTTTTATTAATTTTTCAGTATATTTGAGTAGAGGAAAGAATAAAAGTGATTGTAAATGGTCTTAGATAATTTATTTGGGTATTGTATGGAAAAATGTACCCGGTTGGAGGTAATTTTGGAAAAAGGGGCTCAACGGGGGCCGTTGAGGGGTTTTGGAGTAACTTAAGGACCATTTTGTAATTTTGCTGTGA
>CANXYC010616961.1:0-22823 GCA_948193065.1 Aleurites moluccanus | reverse complement strand
AAAAATTATTTTCATATTTTTTGACAAATTTTAAAATAAAAAATAAACAAAAATATTTTTTAAAAAATATTTTTGTTTATTTTTTATTTTAAAATTTGTCAAAAAATATGAAAATAATTTTTTTAACTTTAAAAAAAAAATAAAGCAAAAAATATAATGTAATTAATTAAAAATAAATAGTAAGAGTATTTCTGTTTTTTTACTATCTTTATAGTGTTAATTAAAGGTTGACTAATGATAAAATTGGACGGAAGAGTCTAGTAGTATATTGTGACATTTATTAGGGGATAGTTAATATATTTTTAAAAAATCAGAAAAACTTAATATATTAAGTCATTCAGTAGAGAAAAAATAATAATTAACCCAATAAAAAATCATCCATGAAACCCATATTTGGGTTTCTTCACAATTTCACATCCCCTATTTCAGGAGATATGATAGTTTTAGGATATGGGAAGGCATAAGGCCACCTAAACCTATAGAACCCTATTATGCATTTCTACAAAAAATTTGTCATAACTACTCAATTTTTACAATCTAATACCCAGGATCCAAAATCCCTTTCTTTATAACCAACATTAATACAACCTGTACAAATCAACACTTCTATTCCCATTCTTATCTCATATTACAATGTACATACCACATTTGTTATCATTTTTTCCAATCCAATACTTTACACTGCATATATAGTGTAATAATTACATCTCATTAACATAACTCCATTTTTACAATATCATTACTAAATTCATTATTACATACCATGGAGCTATTATAGAAAGATCCATAAATACAATTAAGAAGTCATTACATAGATAAGGCAAATTCCACTCCTGAAAGAATAGAGAGGAAATGGAATTGTTGATATATATCAAACCTGAAAAGGATAAATCACAAAGGAGTGAGATGAATCTCAGTGAATAACACATATATTCCTTTACTTGTGAGGCTAGGTGTTCACAAAGAAGGTCATTCAATAACAAATTATAATATTCCAAGATAATAGTATCAATGCCAAGAAATAAGGTTTCTAATATAATTCAATATCAAGTTTCAAGTATAATATGGTTCAATAGGAACAATCATATAATCAATAACATTGATCACTTGCATGAAAAGACTGTGAACCAAATGTTCTATATCCATAATCGTTAGCAAAATCCAATGAGCAATGGGCAGAGGCTGCAGTTAAGTAGCATGTCAATAGTCATACAGTTGATCAGACTGTACGTCTAGGACCTTAACCCCCTCTTAGATAGAGTCCCCAATACAATACACTGTGCACAATACCCGATGAACAAACATCTACTCCATCGGGAGAGTAGTACTGTCAATGGTCCCATATATAGGGTAAATAAAAATGTTAACCAATAATGAACATCAATCAATACATTTATATATATCAAGGATTTAATTAACAATGGCTACATAATCAAGAAACTTTAATAATAATACAATTTCGTAGGGAATATTCAAGGAAACAATATACAAAGACAACAAGTAAAGAAACATATATGTTACTCACCCCAAAATTTCAATATGTCCAACCACCTAGCACAAACTAAAAGGGTGGTCTTCCACTTCCTTGTTTTTTCCTTTATCTCTCCTTTGTGCAGCTATAACAATCATAAATCTCAATTTAGAAACCTAATCCTAAATTCTAAACAACATTCATAAATCCTGAAATTTCTACTCGAGCATACCCTGATTTTCACTTATAACTCATTATGAACAAATCCAAATGCTACTTTGTTTTTATTGAATTTTATCTAAGACATAATGACATATTTCTCATGTTTTGACTTTCCCCTGATTCGGATCCTAAGGTCCTTATATTTACCAATTACAGAAGGGTTACACTTCTGAAATCCCTAACCCGAGCCAGTCTAACTTAGGGGTCCATAGTTAATAATACAGTGATAATTTGATAAAACTTCCGAAAGACACAATATTTCTGAAATGTATATATACAACTTTATGTTTTGAATATTGTCAAATTCCTATATTAAAGGTCTCAAAACTTAACTCCAACTTTCTGCTAAGTCTCAGGAATTTCACAAAAATGAAACCCTATCCGAGTCAGTCATGTTTGGAGACCCATATCTCCCAACACAGAAGGATTCAGTCAAAATATTCTGAATAACATATATTCTAAACATACATATTTACAACTTTTGTGTTTTGCACATTTTCAAATTCCACGTCTAAGGGCACAAAAATAAAATCCAAAATTTCTGTCAAGTCATAGAAAATTCCTGAGACAAAAAATTTCAGAATTCTCAATCAATTCCTCTACTCTAAAAATATCATCCTATCACTTAATCATTCAAATAACTTATCAAAAATGAATTTCAAAACTTGTTAAGAAATTTACATTGAAGAAAAATTGTACCAAATCTCTATCTAAGCCCAAATAATTCAATTAGAGCATGGGGGAAGAATTATTTGTGAAGGAATTTGTGATAGATCAAATGATTTTAGGAATCTAAGAAGAAAATTTTTCTATGGAGAGAAGCTTCAATATTTCGGCCATGGGAGAAGAAATTAAAGAAGATGATGACTTCTTGTCATATTTATCTATATATGTAACAAATGGCCCAATAGAAAAATTAGAGAAAAGAAATAAAGAAAATAAAATTATATTTAAATCATTTTAAATTGTATATATATATATATATAGCCACTTTTGTTGACTTTTAGGCTAATCCTTGATTAATTAGTAATTAATTAGTAATTAATCCATTAATTAACTCTTAAATATTTTTAATTTACTTTGCTATAATTTTAATACTCTAGTATTTTCAATTATGTTCATATTGCCAATTTTATTCGATTTAATTCTTATTTAAATTCTATAATTCATTCTAATGTCTATTTTTTATTGTTCTTGATAAATTTTCGGTTATTGCTCCCCGAAAAATTTAAAAAAAATTCCTATCCGATTTGGGTTTTCCACTATAATCGTTCGGGTTATTACATTCTACCTCCTTACAAATAAATTCGTCCTCTAATTTAAAAACAGTCTTACCTCATGAAGAAAACATATGAGGGTACTTCTGTTGCATAAGAAATTGGCTTTCCCAAGTGGACTCTTTAGTATTTTGATTTCTCCATAGCACTTTCACCATCAGAATCTCTTTATTCCTTAACTTCCGCACTTATCTATTCATAATCTGAATAGGAATTTCCTCATATGACAAGTCTTTATCTACTTCAATTTCTTGCACTGGAAGAACATGTAACGGATCCGGTACATACTTTCTCAACAAAGAAATATGGAAGACAGGATGTACGTGGCTTAAACTCGGAGGAAGAGCTAAGCGATAAGACACATTGCCAACTCTATCCAATACTTCAAATGGTCCTAAATACCTAGGTGACAATTTGCCCTTCTTCCCAAATCTCATCACTCCTTTCATAGGAGAAATTTTAAGGAATACATGTTCACCTATAGAAAACTGTACATCATTTCTCTTGGGATCCGCATAGCTTTTCTGATGACTGAAAGCAGATTTGATTCTTTCTCTGATCACTGGCACTTTCTCCACAGTCTCTTGAATCAAATCAAACACTTCAATTGTCTTTTCACCTAGTTTTATCCAACACACTGGTGATCGACACTTCCGGCCATACAATGCCTCATATGGAGCCATACCAATAGTGGAATGATAACTATTATTATACGCAAATTTCACCAATGGTAAATACTTGTCCCAATTGCCTTCGAAATCAAGAATACATAACCTCAATATATCTTCCAATGTTTGTATAGTCCTTTCTGACTGCCCATCTGTCTGTGGATGAAATACAATATTGAAGTTCAGTTGTGTACCCAATGCTTCTTAGAACTTCTTCCAAAATAGGGAAATAAACTGAGAACCTCTATCCGATATTATGGATATTGGCACTCCATGCAGCTTTACAATTTGATCACTGTATAATTGAGCATACTGAGCTGCTGTATAGGTGGTCTTAACTTTCAAGAAATGTGCTAATTTGGTAAGTCGATCTGCTATAACCCAAATCGAATCATAACCCTTTGTAGTCCATGGCAACCCAACTATAAAATCCATGGTTACCTATTCTCATTTTCACTCCGGCAATGCAATATCTTGTAGTAACCCTGAAGGTTTCTGGAGATCAACTTTCACTTGTTGACAAGCTAGGCAAGTATATACAAACTTAGCCACATCGTTTTTCAAACCAGGCCACCAATAATAACTCCTCAAATCATGATACATCTTTATTGCTCCATGATGAACACTATAAGGTGCATGATGCATCTCTTGCATAATTTTCTCCCGTAATCTATCCACATCAGGTACACACAATCTGTGTCCCAATTTTAGTACACCATTTTCCACCTTGAAGTCAGGAGACTTCTCAACTGATATATTATCTGCATACTTTACCATATCTTTCTTTAAGTTCACTAAATATCGATCTTTATCCTATGAGGATATAATCTCATCAATGAACATTGGCCTCACTTGAAAATATGCAAACACAGCTTTTGAATTAGTAATCTCTAACAAGATACTCATATTGAACAACTCTTTCAACTGTTTGATCAACGGTCTTTTACTTAAGGCAATGTGAGATAGACTGCCCATTGACTTCCTGCTTAAAGTATCTGCCACTACATTTACTTTACTAGGATGATAAAGTATAAGGCAATCATAATTTTTGACTAGATCCATCCATCTTCGCTATCGTAAATTCAAATCTCTTTGTTGCATAATATACTAAAGACTTTTATGGTCGGTGAAGATTTCACACTTTTCTCCATATAGATAATGTCTCCAAATCTTTAAAGCAAAAACAACTATTGCCATTTCCAAGTCATGTGTAGGATAATTCACTTCATGCTTCTTTAATTGCCTGGATGCATAAGCAATCACCTTCCCATGCTACATCAATACACATCCAAGTCCCACTCTTAAAGCATCACAGTAAACAACAAATCCACCGGTACCTGTAGGTAATGCTAATACTGGAGCTGTAGTGAGACGAGTTTTGAGCTTCTGAAAACTCTCTTCATAAGCATCATCCACTGAAACTTGACTTGCTTTCTTGTTAATCTTGTTAATGGCGCAGCTATCCTGGAAAATCCTTCAGAAAATGATGATAATAACCAGTCATTCCTAGAAAACTACGAATCTCGGTTACATTAGTTGGTCTAGGCCATTCTGCAACTGTTTCGACCTTTTTGGGATCAACTTCAACACCCTCTCCACTAATAACATGACCTAGAAAACACACTTCAGAAAACCAAAATTCACACTTCGAGAATTTGACATACAACTGATGCTCCCGAAGAGTTTGCAATACCATTCTCAGATGTTCTTCATGTTTCTCCTTGCTTTTAGAATAAATAAGGATGTCATCAATGAAAACAATAACAAACCTATCCAAGAACGGTTTAAAGATCCGATTTATTAGATCCATAAAAGCGGCAGGAGTATTTGTTAACCCGAAAGGCAACACCAAAAACTCATAATGACCATATATGGTTCTAAAAGCAGTTTTCATCACATCTTCCTTCTGGATTTTCAACTGATGATAACCCGATTGTAGATCAATCTTTGAAAAATAACTAGCACCTTGCAATTGATCAAAGAGATCATCTATTCTCGGCAATGAGTATTTATTTTCAATTGTCACCTTATTAAGCTGCCGGTAATTTATGCACATGCGCAAAGATCCATCTTTCTTTTTCACAAAAAGAACCGGCGCACCCCATGGTGAATTGCTAGGTCGTATGAACCCTTTATCCAACAATTCTTGCAACTGGATCTTCAACTCCTTTAACTCAGTTGGTGCCATTCTATACAGAGGAATGGATATTGGATTAGTTCCTGGCAAAACTTTTATTTCAAACTCAATTTCCCTCTCCGGTGGTAAACCTAGTAACTCCTCAAGAAATACATCCACAAATTCATTTACCATTGGAATATGAGTAATATTAGAACCAGTTGCCCGGGTATCCACTACATGTGTTAAATAAGCTTCACATCCCTTCCGTAACAGTCGTCTCACTCCAATGGCTGAAATTACATTCGCCATCACTCCCATTCTCTCACCCTGATCCACAAAACTTGGTTTCCCTTCCAATTTAAATTCTATTTTCTTTTCATAACAATCAATAGAAACTCGATTTTGTGATAACCAATCCATATCCAATATAATATTCAGTTCTAACACTGGTAATTTAATTAAAGTTACTGGTATGTTTCTCCCCTCAATTCCCACTCTATAGTTTCTGTACTCTCTATCTACCACAATAGTGTCTTCTAAGGGTGTGGAAACCTTTAATGGCATTTCCATTTGACTACTATCCATTCCTAATTTATTCACATAAGCAGAAGACACAAAAGAGTAGGTAGTACCAGTATCAAACAAAACTTTAGCCAACTCAGTTTGAATCAAAACCATACATTCCACAGCTGTGTTAGATGTTCTTGCCTCCTGCTGATTAAGGGCGAATACTCTACCCTGATCTCTACCTGAGAATGGTTGAGAAGGACCTTGTGCAGTATTCTGGCCTCTACCTCTTCCTACTGGGGGTCTATAAATACCCTGAGTCTGCTGAACTGTAGGCTATGAGGATGCAGTAACTCTCTGCTAACCCTGCTAACCTACGGTGAGTGGACAACCTTTAATAAAATGGCCCTACTGACCACATCTCAAGCAAGCCCTCGTTAACCATCGGCATGCATCCAAATGCCGTCTGCCACAAGTCCCACATACAGGAGTACTCTGTGAGGGCTGATCTGTCCGATGTACACTAGCAGATGCTCGAGGAGTTGATGAAACAACCTCAGATCTACTATGCCCTCTACCCATACTAGATACTGGCTAACTCTGTAAAGGCCTAAAAGCACTCTCTGTAGGCCTACTCTGATAGCTATATTCTCCTATCCTCTTCCGATTGCTCTGTCCCCTATTTCCATCTCTCATTCTCTACTCTCTCTTTGCCCTCTCATCCTTATATTTTTCTTACATCTGAGTTTTGCTATCAATCAACTTTGTCAAGGATGTGAACTCCACTACTAACAGTGAGTTATGGAGGGAAGCATGCAGTCCTCTTCTGAACCTATGGATCTCCACAGCTTTATTAGGAACAATTTATTTGGAAAATTTTGCTAGCCTCAAAAATTCCTTAGCATACACCGGTACAATCAAACTTCCTTGCTCTAATCTTTCAAATTTTATCATACGTTTGCTCTTTTCTCCCTCTGTAAGGAACTCATTAAGCATAACCTGTTTAAACTCAGCCCAGGTAGGCGGATTATCTCCATACAATCGCTCCCTAATGTGCCTCTCAAACCAGTCCCAAGCTCTATCCTTAAGTAGTAAACAAATCAATTCAATAGCCCTGGTATCAGAACAAGGCAACATCTTCACCACCTTTTCTATGCGATCTAAGAAAGAGCTAAGGTCATCTCCCTGCTCATCTCCAAACTCCGGTAGTCCAAGTTTTAAAAAACTGAACATAGTAACTCCCTCTTCATCAATAACCCGTCTAACCATCGGTGCTGCAAGTGGAACCCTATGAGGTGGCACTGCTACTGGTGGAGGAATTACAGGTGTTGGGGGTGGATAGGCATATTATATGGCCTGCGTCGCCTCAACTATTTTATTTCTTTCCTTAACAGCTCATTTTCTCTCATCAATGCTTCATTCATTATATCAACATTCTCTACCATAACTTCCTCTTCTTTGTCTCTTCTTCTTCTTATCTGTGATGGTTCAATCGATTCAGCTCTATCTGGTGCTACTTGGGAAACTTCCTCAGCCTCCCTTCTCCTACCAGATTGAGAAGAACCCCTCCTAACAGATTCCAGACGAACAACACTTCTGCCCCGTCCCCTACCTCTCGGACGTCCTCTTGGCGGCATATTCTAAAAACACACAAAAGGAATAGATATCAATTAGCGGAACATAGATGAACACATAACAGATAACAACAATTAACGTTACAGGAATCGTAATGCTCCATGGTACACTTATACACTTAAGACACTTATACCTAGTTAATTATGTTTCCTTTATTTCTTTGCTCTGATACTAACTCTGTCACATCCTTCATTTCAGGAGATATGATAGTCCTAGGGTATGGGAAGGCATAAGGCCACCTAAATCCGTAGAACCCTATTCTGCATTTCTATAAAAAATTTGCTATAACTACTCTACTTTTATAATCTAATACCCAGGACCCAAAGTCCCTCTCTTCATAACCAACATTAACACAATCTGCACAAATCAACACTTCTATTCCCATTCTCATCTCATACAACAATGTACATTCCACATTTGTTATCATTTTTTCCAATCTAATACTTTACACTGTATATATAGTGTAATAATTACATCTCATTAACATAGCTCCAAATTTACAATATCATTACTAAATTCATTATTACATACCATGGAGCTATTATAGAAAAATCCATAAATACAATTAAGAAGTCATTACATAGATAAGGCAAATTCCACTCCTGAAGGAAGAGAGAGGAAATAGAATTGTCGCTATTTATCAAACCCTGAAAAGGATAAACCACCAAAGAGTGAGACGAATCTCAATGAATAACATATATATTCCTTCACTTGTGAGGCTAGGTGCTCACAAAGAAGGTCATTCAATAACAAATTACAATATTCCAAGATAATAGTATCAATGCTAAGAAATAAGGTTTCTAATAGAATTCAATATCAAGTTTCAAGTACAATATGATTCAATAGGAACAATCATATAATCAATAACATTAGTCACTTGCACGAAAAGACTGTGAACCAAATGTTCTATATCCATGACAGTTAGCAAAATCCAATGAGCAATGGACAAAGGCTGCAGTTAAGTAGCATGTCAATAGTCATACAGTTGATCAGACTGTACGTCTAGGACCTTAACCCCCTCTTAGATAGAGTCCCCAATACAATACACTGTACACAATGCCCGATAAACAAACATCTACCTCATCAGGAGAGTAGTATTGTCAATGGTCCCATATATAGGGTAATTTAAAATGTTATCCAATAGTGAACATAAATCAATACATTTATATATATCAAGGATTTAATTAACAATGGCTATATAATCAAGAATCTTTAATAATAATATAATTTCGTAGGGAAGATTCAAGGAAACAATATACAAAGATAACAAGTAAAAAAACATATATGTTACTCACCCCAAAATTTCAAAATGTCCAACCACCTAGCACAAACTAAAAGGATGGTCTTCCACTTCATTGTCTTTTACTTTATCTCTCCTTTGTGCAACTATAACAATCATAAATATCAATTTAGAAACCTAATTACATTATAATACAACAAGCAAACCTAAACTCTAAACAATATTCATAAATCCTGAAATTTCTACCCGAGCATACCCTAATTTTTCACTTATAACTCATTATATGCAAATACAAATGCTATTATGTTTTCACTGAATTTCATCTAAGACATAATGACACATTTCTCATGTTTTGACTTTCCCCTGATTCGTATCCTAAAGTACTCATATTTACCAATTTCAGAAGGGTTACATTTCTGAAATCCCTAACCCGAGCCAGCCTGTCTCAGGGGTCTATAGTTAACAATAAAGTAATAATTTGATAAAACTTCTAAAAGACAAAATATTTCTGAAACGTATATCTATAACTTTTATGTTTTGAATATTGTCAAATTCCTATATTAAAGATTTCAAAACTTAGCTCAAACTTTCTACTGAGTCTCAGGAGTTTCACAGAAATGAAACCCTATCTGAGTCAGTCATATTTGGAGACTCATATCTCCCAATACAGAAGGATTCAGTCAAAATATTCTGAAGAACATATATTCTACACATACACATTTACAACTTTTATATTTTGCATATTTTCAAATTCTACCTCTAAGGATACGAAAATGAAACCCAAAATTTCTGCCAAGTCACAGGAAATTCCTGAGATAGAAAATTCCTGAGATAGAAAATTTTAGAATTACCAATCAATTTCTCTACTCTAAAAATATCATCTTATCACTTAATCATTCAAATAACTTATCAAAAATAAATTTCAAAACTTGTTAAGAAATTTACCTTGGAGAAAAATTGCACCAAATCTCTATTTAAGCCCAAATAATTCAATTAGAGCTTGGGGGAAGAATTATTTGTGAAGGAATTTGTGATAGATCAAATGATTTTAGGAAGCTAAGAAAAAAAAATTTCTATGAAGAGAAGCTTCAATATTTCGGCCATGGGAGAAAAAATTGAAGAAGATGATGACTTCTTGTCATATTTATCTATATATGTAATAAATGACCCAATAGAAAAATTAGAGAAAAGTAAATAAGGAAAAGAAATAAAGAAAAAGAAATAAAAAAAAGAAAAATCATACTTAAATCATTTTAAATTATATATATATATATATAGCCACTTTTGTTGACTTTTAGGTTAATTCTTGATTAATTAGTAATTAATCTATTAATTAACTTTTAAATATTTTCAATTTACTTTGTTATAATTTTAATACTCTAGCATTTTCAACTATGTTCATATTGCCCATTCTATTCGATTTAATTCTCATTTAAATTCTGTAATTCACTCTAATGTCTATTTTTCATTGTCCTTGATAAATTTTCGGTTATTACTCCCTGGAGAATTTAAAAAAAATTCCTACCCGATTTAAGTTTTCCACTATAATCGTTCGGGTTATTACACACAATTCCTTCAAATAGCTCACCTTCCTCGCATAACTTTATCAATAAGCATCTTCGAAGGCACCATTGATCCTCACCACATGTGAGAGCTCAAACAAATTGTGCATTATGTGGATTTCTCTCCAAACATTCTCATAGTATTCTTTGCAACGAAGCTTCCATTAATGATAGGAATATAAATGAATCAAATCATTTGCGAGTTATTTGCAACTTACTCGATAATGGTTTAATTCACATTCGATTTGTTTATAAACGAATTAAGCTTGAATCTTATATTTCTAAAAAACTCAAACTTAAACTTATTGATACTCAACTTATTTAAACTCGTAACTCAATTCATTATTAGTCTCATTGATTAAACTCGTAAGTTGACTCGTTGATCAGACATGTAAGCATACTCATTTATAAGTTCGTGATGTATCTCATTTATAAGTTCATTAATTTAATTTAATATAAATTAAAATTTTGCTTATTTATATTAATTAATAGTATTTCATACATCAACAATATATTATTTTTATTTAAATTCTATGGAATAATATAAATAATTAGTATTTAAAAATATAGTATAATTAAACATATTTTGAATTTTCTTTATTTGTAAAAAATAAAATGTTAAATGATAATATGTTTTTATCACATACATTATATATAAAAAAATAGTTTTAAGTACAAAATGACACATAATATTGAAAGAATATATAAAATATTAAAATTTATTGATCATTAATTTTTTTATTATTTTATTTGTCCTATATAATACTTTATGCGAGCAGTAGGGACGCCAATGGGACGGGTAGCCATTCTCATCCCCATTTCTACCCCTATTTTAGTGAGGAATCTTTATGTTTGTTCCCATCTCACATACAAAGACAATTTACTCTCATCCTCATCCCTACGAGATCCATTCCATTCCTCACTTAAAATTTATACTGCTATATTTATATGTTTTTATAAAATTTATAAATAATAACTAAAAATAAGAATAAATTTATTTAGAAAATATTAATAAAATTCAAGCACACAAAAAATCAACCAAATATAATCAAAATGAAAATATGTCTAATATATTAAAAATATTATGCAATATTATTTAATAAAATATTAAAAAATATTTACAAATATTCTATAATTAGCAAAGTAGAATTAGACTTTTCACTTTCTTGTTTGTATAAAAATCCTAATATATAAATATTATATATAAGGGTAATTAAGTAATTATATTAGATATATTTATGTAATTATAATATCGGGTCCCATCTTCATGGGGATGGAGATCCCCGCCCTTACACTCTCCATTCTCGTCCCGTCCCGTTAACGGAGGAGAAACACTCCCCATTCTTGTTCTCATGTGAGATAAATCGAGAATTTCTATCCCGTTCGGGATAAATCCCTACAGAAAATAAAGATTCTCCATATCATTACAATCATTAATAAGCGACAAGTTATTGTGGAGTTTCGCTTCATAAAATATAAGTAAAAACCTAAACACAGGATTTGACATCTAAAATACATGTCAAATTATATAATTATATAATTTATTAGAACTAATTAAATAATTTTTGATAATCATACAACTAATTAATTGAAATAAAATAAATTAATGAATTAAGATGTTAGCTATATAAAGTTATAGGTAATGATATTATAAAATTAATCATTTTATTACTTAATGAAAAAAATATAATATGAATTAAAATTAATAGGATTATTATGAATAATTTTAAATTTATATAAGAATTAAGAATTTCTATATATATATATGAGATGAAATATTTCAATAAACGAACTGTTTACGAATTAAATTTAAATTTAACTTATTTATTATATAAATAAATTATTAACGCACTAAAATTAAATTCAAATTAAATTTAAATTTAACTTATTTATTATATAAATAAATTATTAACGCGCTAAAGTTTAACTGGACTCATTTATATTGTAAATAAATTTGGTTTGAGTCGAGCTAGTATACAATAAATTTTATAACGAGCCGAGATTCGTAACGAGCTTGAACTCGAGTTGGAGTCCAAAGAAAAATAAACGCCTGAGCTCGAGGTGCTCAAAGCTCGGTAGTCGATTCCATTCGATATATTTACATTTATAATTTTAGGGATGGATTTGCAGGCATAGTTGTATCTAATGGGCTTTCTGGGTACAAAGATATGTTGTTGCCAAACTGCCGAGCATTGTTCCTATAGTATAGTGCTCTCTGAGGTTCTGGGTCCGATAGGGAATTCCGTATTTGGGCTTTGGTATAATTGTGAGTTGATGGAGTTGTAGTCAATTGGTGTTGGTTTTGTTGTTGCTGTCGTTGAAGAATCTTTCATAGGTAGAGAGGATGCAATTGGTAGGAGCTCAAAAATCAGTGAAAAAGGATAAATATTTGGGTTTCACTTCACGTATGAAATCTAGATCTGAGTTTCATTTTTTATTTTTATTTTAATATTTTTATTATTTAAAAATATAATTTTTAAAATTTTAGTATTTGTTATTATTTATAAATATAAAATGAGTTTCACATTTGATTTTTTCAGTCCATTTAATATATATTACATTCACATGTGATCACGCAGTTTATTAAATTTTAAATTAATTAAAAAAATAAAATATGAGAAAATAATTGACAAATTAAATATATATGACCCACATTAAACATTTGAAAATTTATGCTCCAAATTGAATATTCTTTCAACAAGATAAAATAATTAGAGGATTTTTGGATAAAAATAAAATTTTAAAAATGTTTTTTTAAAAAAGTTATTATGTTAATTTTTTTTTTCTGTTTATAAATTTAAAAATAATATTTTAAATTAGTTACTTAAACATTTAAAAAATTATTTAATATTTTTTAAATTTCAAAATATTATTATATATTTATTTTAAATATATCTAAATATCTTTTTAATTAAAAATAATATGGATAAAATCCTAATTCAACATGTTCTTGAATATCTCTATTTAATATGTGATTTTTACAATCGAATTAGGTTAGTTTAATATCATGGGTTATATTTTTTTTTTTTTAATTTTGAATTCATGCTGCATAAATTAAAAATAAAAATAAAGAAATGAAATATTTATAATAATTGAGTATTATCCAAACATCATGAAGTCAAACAGATCGAGTATTATCTCACCCATCCGAATAGGTATCCAGCTAGACAAGCAAAATGCGGATTCCAGATGGTAATTGCATTCTTAAAACATTTTTTTATTATTTTTTTTTTAAGTATTGGAAATTATTGATGCTGATTGATGTGTAGGCCCAGTGCTCTATGCAGCTTGGAACACAACGTCCATTTTACAATTTTTTTTAAATGAAATTGGTAAGCGGAGGACTGAGAATGAAGTATAGCGAAAAAATCTATCAAAGCAATGAATCAGTGAGTCAAAAATTTAAATGAAATCGAATAACTTGAATAGAGATTAAATTAAAAATAATTAAATTAATATTATATAATATAAAATATAAAATAATATATTAATATTAATTTTTATTTTATTTTTTAAATTTAATTTAATTTTTATAAATAAAATAAAATAAAATTATATATATATAATTTTTGCTCAATTTAATTTTTTTATCATTATTTCTATTTATTTTTATTTTTAAAAATTTTATGCTATTTTAATATTTTAATTTATTTAATTTTAAAAATACTCAAATAATCTATATATATATATTTTTTATCCAAAATGTATATTAACTTATAATTAAAATTTTTGTTTTTATTTCAAATTAATCTTTTTAATTTATATGAATTTTTTACGCATTGTTATATTTTTAAAATTCTACATCTGGTTAAATATAAAGAAATTATATTATAATAAGAGGGTGTTTGATAACCCAATTGCCAAATTGAGATTTTATTATCAAATTAAATTTTTATTAAAATGAAATTTTTTCAAAAAAAACTGGATTGAAAATAACTACTAATTTACTGCTTATAAAAAAATTCAATTGAAATATTTCAAAACTCCATTTTAATTTATTATCAAACACTAAAAAAATTTAATTGATTTAAAAATTCAATATTTTCCTACAAAACTTGATTTTAAGGCTTTCAATTAGATTGATAAACACCCACCACATTTGAATACAATTTTTATTACGGTATCCTAATTAATTTAAAAGTTGTACATCATATTACATTTTTAAAATTATACGTTTGATAGGCCATAAGAAAATTATAATATGTTAATCTGAAGCAGCAATGGCCAATGGGCAGAAAATCAGACAGGAAGCATGGCCCTGCCTTTGTTGTTACAAAATGGAAATACAATAATATGTTAATCTGAAGCAGCAATGGCCAATGGGAAGAAAAATCAGTTGAAAATGAAATGAGGAATAAGACAGGAAGCATGGCCCTGCCTTTGTTGTTACAAAATGGAAATAATCAGCTTGCCCATAACGAAAGATTTTTTTTTTTTCTATCTTTGACTTAGAGTTGAGAGAGAAGCAAACTTGCAAAAGTGAACAGCCTTTGTATTGTCTCCTTGTGAGTGAATTGAAAGGATTGAAAGAAAATGGCCAAACCAATGTTTGGATAGAAACAAGCATTTTTGAGACAATTATAGTGGGGCATAAAGACTTTCTAAGTTTCTGTCTTAATGCCTTTAAGACAGCCTTTGTTTTCTTTATTGATTTATTTTTTCCTGGTTAGGTCTTAAATAGATAGCACTGTCGGAATATCCCTTTATAAATAATTTTAATCTTTTATTTTATTATTTTATTATGTATCTTATTTTTATTTTATATATTTTTTTATATTATATCATTTTTTTTTAAATATATTAATAATTAATATTTTTTATAAATAATATAATTTATAAATAAAAATATAAAATATAAAATAAGACATAAAATAAAATAGAAAATCTAGACTACTTTATAAATGCTTTCCTTTATAAATGCTTCTCTGTTGTTGCTGTGGTAAGTGGATAAATTATTAGTACTACATAACATCTTTTTCTGAAAAAAAGAAAAACAATTATCATGTTCCTTTATATTCTCATATTGAATCAGTATTTTTATATTTGCATGTAAAAATTAAAATGATATTAGACACACATAAAAATATCTAATTTCCTTTTTATTAATATTATATATACATATAAAAATATTTATTTATCTAATTACTAATTAATTTGACTTATAATAAATGTGTTAATATGTATAAACAATTTAATATTTTAAAAGAAATTGGTATTATAATTAATTTATTATGTGGGCACTTTAATTTACTTTCAAATTATATTAAATACCAAACCAAACATAAGTCCATACTATAGTTGTTAAAATTAGACCAAACTAGTTGGTGAAATTGAAAAATTAAGAATCAAATTAATGATCGATCTGGTCAGTCACAATTTACTCATGCTCTAAAAATTAATTAAAAAATCGATGAATCGGCCAATGAACCGATCGAACTGAATTAGTTTTTTCGATTCGAGTGGATCATATTTTTTTTTTATTTTTTTAATTTTTTAATTTTTAATCAAACGACATTGTTTTTGTTAAAAAAGAAAAAAGGGCGTTGTTTTGAGTTAAAAAAAATTAAGAGAATTTCACTAATTTCGTTTATATGAATTTTACTCGTTGTTTCTATTCGTTTTAATTTTACTCGATGTCAAAACCTATGCGACGTCAAAATTATGACCCTATTGCATGTTAACTTATTGTGTGAGTAAATATTTGAACAAGTGAATATCCATAACTTATTGTATATATCACTTTTGATTTAATATAATTAGATTGACAACATAAAAAATATAGTATTATATAAATTCTTGATTTAAATATAATTGTATTATATTTATTTTTATCATATATATAATAAATGTCAAATTATATATATATATATATATATATATTAATTTTTCTGTTTAACCGGTTCAACCTCGATCAAACTTCTAACTTTTTATCTTTATCGGTTTTTTAACCGGTCCGATTATAAAAATATTGGCTATACTATTTTTTTTTTATCCATTTGATTTTTATGCAAAAATTTGATTTGATTTCATTTGAAACAAATATCAAACTGAAATTTTTCATTAGTTTGAAAATAACCTTAATGTCAAAGAATATTATTCAATCTAGAATCACAATCTCTCACCTTTTAAATGAAAAGTATATTATGCTTAATGGATGTCTTAAAAAAAAAAAAAAAAAAAAAATTAAGGTAAGTGCTATTTTTTTTAATTCTCAATAGTTATATCAAATTTTTTAAATTATTTTTATTATTGATAGTTATTAACTGTTAGATAACTATTAGATAATTAAATAACTGTTATTTATAAAAATTCTAATTTAAAATTTTTTGAAATAACTCTTACTTATCTAAATAAAAATATTAAATTATCCTATTAAAAAAAATATTTGAACAAAAGATAAATATTAATATTTATCCTTAATTATCATTGAATAAATTAACAAAAGCTAAAAATAATTTTATTAAAAACTTAATAATATTTAAATATTAACTAACAACTACTAACAATTAATTATCAACTGTTAGTTACCAATTATCAATAACAATTAATAATTAATAATTATTACGGATAATTAAATCAAACAAAATGTTAAATATGAATAAATACAATTTTAATTTTAGTATTCTAGCTCATGCTAAAAAATATAATAAAAATAATAAACATTTAAAGCATGTGTATATATATATATATAATTTAAACTCTAGAATTTTGATAAAAAGGCTTCCATATAATTGCCGAAAAATTCTCAGTTAAGCTAAGAATCTAGATTTATAAAAGAGGACCTAAGAATAAGAATGAGTTCTAATTAATATTTCTTATGATTATAATAATTCATATATGCCCAAAAAGTCTTGTATATAATTATTAGTCTAATAACTGCTTATTTGGAAGGGTAGAAAACCACATTTTAATTAACATTTCACATTAAATTATTTTGAAAAAGAATGATGAAAACACAAATTTAAGCAGTAAAGGATGAAAATTTTCAGGAATATGCCTAAAGTTATATTATGTTTCATATTCTTATATAAATGCTTTACATATTTATTATCAAAAACAAATAAAAGTAAAAGCATTAATCCCTAGATCACAATCTCTCACAAATATGAACTCCAAATTGACTACAACAGGGCATGTGGAAAGGAAAGAAAAAATTATATATGGGAGAATATTTTTTTATTTTATTTTTTTACACACCATTAATATATAATATTGAAATACATATATATACAAGAGATCAATTTTTATTTAGGAATCATGCTAAATAAGGAAGATATAAATCAATTCCTAGAAATCATCTCTAAACAAATAAGGAAAATAAATAAAAACAAATAAGAAAGATAAATAAGTTATATAGCTCATGCCAACACTTCCCCTCAAATTGATGAAAATATGTATTTGATACTCAACTTGACAAGAGAACTCTAAAACGTTCTATTTGTTACAGCCTTAGTAAAAATATCTGCTAATTGATCTTATGACTTGACAAACGACAGTTGTATAATCTCGGCCTCTCTATTCTCTTTAATAAAAAGTCTATCAATCTCAATGTGCTTTGTACAATCACGTTGCACAGGATTGTGAGAAATATCGATAACTGCCTTATTATCACAAAATAATTTCATACTCATTCGTGGTTTATATCCAAGCTCAGTTATCAACCTCTTTAACCATAACAGTTCACATAATCCATTTACCACGCCTTTAAATTCAGCTTCTGCACTTGATAAAGCTACCACCTTCTGCTTTTACTTCTCCAAATAACCAAGTTGCCTCCTACAAAAGTAAGATAGCCTGATGTGGACTTTCTGTCGGATAGACTACCTCCCCAATCAGCATCTGTGTATCCCTCTACTTCAAGATGACTATTCTTTCTAAACATCAAGCATTTTCCTAGAGCAGACTTTAAGTACCTCAAAATTTAATAAACAACATCCATATGATCCTCACTTGGAGTATGCATAAATTGACTTACCACACTTATTGCATAAGCAATATCAGGGCATGTGTATGATAAATATATCAACCTTCCAACTAACTTTTGATATCTCTCTTTTTTAGTAGAAACATGATCAGGATATATCCCAAGCTTGTGATTTTGCACCATAGGCGTATCCGTAGGTCTCAATCCAATATTTCTACCTCTGCTAGTAGGTCAAGCACATACTTTCATTGTCATGAGAAGATACCTTCTTTCGATCGGGCCACTTCAATACCTAAAAAATATTTTAGGCCTCCCAAGTCTTTCATCTCAAGCTCTTCAGTTAATTTTCTCTGAAGCCTTGAAATTTCCTGCTTATCATCGCTAGTAATAATTATGTCATCAACATATATGATTAAAGTAGTCAATTTACCTTGTTGTTGCTTCAAAAATAAAGTGTGATCAGAGTTACTCTGAGAGAAACCATATCTCTTTATAGTTGAACTGAACCGACCAAACCATGCTATAGGAGATTGTTTTAATTCATAAAGGGATCGTTTTAGTCTACACATAATATTTGACTTCTCCTTACACCTGTAGCCTGAAGGAATCTCCATATAAATCTCCTCATCCAAGTCCCCATGAAGAAATGTATTTTTCACATCAAACTGATGCAATGGCCAATCTAAATTTGCTGCAAGTGATAATAAGACTTGAACAATGTTCAATTTGGCAACAGGAGAAAAAGTCTCTTGATAGTCCATGCCATACGTCTGGGTATATCCCTTTGCAACCAATCTCGCCATATATCTTTCAATGGTACCATCAGCCTTATGTTTTATGGTGAACACCCGACTACAACTAATGGGGTTCTTGTTTTATAGAGCTTCCACAAGTTTCCAAGTCTCATTTTTTTTCTAACGCCTCCATTTCCTCCCCAATAGCTTACATCTACTTGGGATCTTTCACAGCATCTTCCACACATTTGGGATCTTTCACAGCATCTTCCACACTCTTGGGAATTGGTCAGCTGAAACCTATGATACAAAGGCCTTCAAAGGAGCTGATAACCTCCTTGAAGATATATAATCAGCAATGGGGTACTTAGACCTTCACTCTTCCACCTCTGGAGAGTAACAACTTAGAGTTTTGCCACAATTATGTCTATCTGGCAATTGGTATCGAACAGCTTCAATAGAATCATCAGAAACCTCAGGAGAAAAAGAAGAGCTTTTAGGGCTTACCTCAAGATCAGTCTCAGGATTATTATCTAGTACTGAAGAGGATATGTCTGTTGGAGAGAGGGGTTGTTCTTCTGCAGTATCTCCATGGTGTTCACAACCAGAAATACTCGATATTTCCTCTCCCTGAATTATTTGAGGTTCTAGCTGAACATTTTGAGGTGCTGAAAACAATTGAGGAGGTGCCTGAACCACACCATCACTTTTCACACCATCATTTTCAGTAGTATTCCACCAATTCACCCTTTCACCACATTTCTCCCCCCGAAAGGAAGATTGGGGGTTCTGAAAGAAATACTCAGATTCAAGAAAAGTAACATCCATGGTAGTATATGTCTTCCTTGTTGCTGGATCATAACATCTATAGCCTTTTTGGTGAGTCCCATAACCAAGAAAGCCACATCGCATAGCACAAGGATCTAGTTTAGTCCATTAATTCTTATGAATGTGCACAAAAGCAACACACTGGAAAACTTTAGGAGGTAAAATCAACATCAATGGAATAGATACAAATTGTGAGAGAACCTTTAAAGGAGTTTGAAACTTGAGAACCCAAGATGGCATACGGTTCATTAAGTATACAATGGTAACCATAGTTGTATCTCACAACCGTTTAGGAACACTATTGCCACCCAAAAGTGCACGTGCTATCTCAAGAATATAACAATTCTTCTATTCGAAAACCCCATTCTACTATGGATTTTGTGAGCAAGAAGTCTCATGAATAATTCCATGATTCTGGAAGTAAGAAGCCAAGTGCATGTTAACATATTCACCTTCATTGTTTGTACAAAGTACATGAAGCTGAGCATTAAATTGAGTAGTAATCATAGCATGAAATTATTGAAATATTACTAAGGCTTCATTCTTATGTTTCATGAGATATAACCATGTCATACACGTACAATCATCAATAAAAGTAATAAACCAATGCTGGCCAGATATTATTATAATCGGGGAAGGACCCCAGACATCAGAGTGAATTAATGCAAAAAGAGTAGAATTTTTATTAAAACTCAATGGGAATGGAACCCGATGACTTTTCACCATAATACAAGTCTCACATTAAAAAGAAGTATCGGATAAACAATAAAACAACTGAGGAAATAAAAATTTCAAATATCCAAAAGATGGATGTCTAAGACGATAATGCCACAACTAAATATCATTCTGCTTAAGAGAAAGCTAACCAGATGCATGACAAACACGACCTTAGCTCACATCGTCGATAAAATACAGCCCATCCCTCTTAGTACTACGACCAATAATCTTTTTCGTGAGAATGTCCTGAAACAAGCAAAAATTAAGGTATATAAGAACAATGCAGTTCAATTCTTCTGTAAGTAGTCCAACAGATAACAATCAATTTGATAAAGACAGCACAACTAAAGCATGAGATATTGAAAGAGATGGTGTGAGAGCTATGCTCCCAGCTCCAGTTACTGGATGGCAATTTCCATTAGCATTGTAGACACCAGTCTTGCGTGGCAATTCACGATTTAATAGGTCCTTTTCATCTAGTGTCATATGATCAATAGCTCATGAGTCGATGTTCCATTCATCTATTGGACCTTTACCTGTAGAAAAGATAGAATCAAAATTACCTGGAGGGTGGGCATGTGGAACCAAAGAAAAATCAGAATTGTTGGAACACTCAGATTGAACCACACCATCAGTCGAACTACCAGTCACCACGGAAGCCTGACCCGATCTCTTATTTGTACTACCTTCAGATTTCTTCTTTTTAGCCTAAAAATCATCCCACTAATCAGGGTAACCATGTACCTTGAAATAAGTCTCAATTACATCATTTTTAGCACTACAATGAGAGCACCCAGTCTGACCAGTTGATTTAGATGGTGTGTTATTTTTCATATGTTTGCCTGGTTCTGCCAATCGAAAAGAGCCAGTAACTTTTCCAGCTCGTGAAACCATAGTCGTACTTGTGGGAAAATCATTATTAGAGGAAAGCATCACTTATTATCTAATACATTCCCGACGTACCTTTGCATATGATTATTCAACTGTAGGAAATGGCTGCAATTGCAATATATCTACTCGAATTTTATCTAGATACACTCAATCTTCTTGTACCACACTATTGTAACGAGTGATCTTGTCAGAACACATCATTGGATTTGGGTGTCTAAAATCAATTTCACGCCAAAGTCTCTGGAGATCATTATAGTACTTCTCAAGGGGACCTCCAAATTGTTTAAGACGAAAAACTTGGCGTTTTAAAGCATACACCTGAGAGGTGTCTGATCCATCAAAAAAAGTAGTAGCAACTGCATCCCAAACAGATTTAGTAGTAGGAAATCTAATGAAATTACCAATCAACGTCGAATCCATAGGGTTGATTAGCCATTTCTTCACAGTCGAATCTTCAATCTTCCATTTACGGAAACTCGGATCAATTGCAGATGGTGGAGAACTTTCTCTAGTCAAATATCCCAACTTGTCTTTGCCTGAGACAAACATCTTAACAACTTGGGACTAGAGACCATAATTTTTTCCATCTAATTTTATGGAAATTTCAGGAGATTGAGTTTGAGTTTCCATTGGAGAAGATGAACGAGGCTGATTCAGAAGTGCCTTCATTGTTGATGTAAATTCTTCCAAGAATACTGCAATTGTCATGCTTGATGAACCTCCATTAGTCGGCTGGATAGAATTCTTCTCTTTCATTGTGGATTGATACACAATTGACCAGGTCCAAGGTTCTTCAAGCTCTGATACCATGTCGAAAGGAAAGGAAAAACTATATATGGGAAAATATTTTTCTGTTTTATTTTCTCACATACCATCAATATACAATGTAGAAATATATATATATATATATATATATATATATATATATATATATATATATATATATATATATATATATATCAACAGCTATTTATGAATCTGGCTATATCTCGTAGATATAACACTCTATCTAGAGATCCTCTCTAAAG
>CANXYC010616672.1:0-11119 GCA_948193065.1 Aleurites moluccanus | reverse complement strand
CACAATATTTATCAATCACATATAATTTCATCAAGTCAATCATATAAGGCAATCAATGGCACTTGAATACATGAATGAATTCATGAAACACATAAGGAAACCAGCTCATGCACACACCCCCAATTCCCCTTAGGTTTAAAGTACTAGGGTTCAAGGTTCTAGGGTTAGGGTTTCACTAAGGATATTACATAATTGGTCCTAGCTTACCAATGTTATAGAGGTTCATAGTTTTTTGGGTATGGCAGGATATTACAGGAGGTTTGTGAAGGATTTCTCTCGGATTGAAGCTCCGTTGACTAGATTGATGCGAAAACAGGAGCGTTATGTATGGACTGATGAGTGTGATAGCAGTTTTCAGACCTTGAAATACTGCCTCACCAGTGCTCCAGTGTTGGCATTGCCAGTGGAGGAGGAGAAATTTACAGTGTATTGTGATGCTTCTCGGATTGGTTTAGGATGTGTACTGATGCAAATTGGTAGGGTAATTGCTTATGCTTCTCGTTAGTTAAAGAAGAATGAAGCAAATTATCTGACTCATAATTTAGAGATGGCAGTAGTGATATTTGCCTTGAAGATTTGGAGACATTACTTATATGGATCGAAATGTGAGATATATATTGATCATAAGAGTCTACAGTATATAATTCAGCAAAAGGATCTGAATCTTAGGCAGCGTAGATGGGTAGAGCTACTAAAGGATTATGACTGTGAGATCCTTTATCACCCAGGTAAAGCCAATGTGGTGGTTGATGCATTGAGTAGGAAATCGATGGGCAGTCTAGCTCATATTGTGATTGGCAGGAGGCCATTGATCCGAGAGATGATGGAGCTTGAAGATTTGGGAGTGGAGTTAGATTTGGTTTCCCAGGATCGGAACCAGGCTCTGATAGCCCAATTTTGGGTGAAGTCACTATTACCTGATGATATTAAAGTGGCTCAGGACAGAGATCCTTATCTATTGAAGCTCAAGGGAGAGGTACTGTAACACCTGCCATTTATATATATATATATATATATATATATATGTGTGTGTGTACATCTTTAACGGAATTGGTCTAGTTCATTAATCCTGCAGTAAGTCTGAGTTATTTATTTATTTATTTTGAGAATGAGTGAGTCTAAAGAGTGAACATGAAAAATGTTTCTATGTGTAATATGGATTGATGGTTGTAAATATCAAAAAAGATTGGAAGATTATAACTCAAGAGAGACTAAATCGAATCAGACCTGTTTGGACCGTGCTTGGAGAGTAAAGTTAGGATGAAATGTAGAAATTCACCATAAATTGTGTAGATTTCCTTTTGATTGGGATTCTTGATATGTTGAACCCCTGAGTGTTTATTTTAAGTGACAAAAAGAATCAAGGAGTTAGGATATATGTAGCTCAATTGTGAACTGGTTTAGTATGATTAGCTGAGGAAGGTTTCTAGCTCAGCAGAATCTGGAAATTTGCGAGCTGGCAATTGCGAACTGGCATTGGTGAGCCGGCATTGAGAAGAAGCATTGGCGAGCTGTTCTTTTGAACTGGCATTTGCGAGCTGGCATTACAAAGTAGCATTGGTGAGCTGGCCTTGCGAACTGGAATTTGCGAGCCAACATTGCAAAGTGGCAGTGGCGAGCTGGCCTTGCGAACTGGCATTTGCGAGCCGGCATTACGAAGTGGCATTGGCGAGCTGGCCTTGCGAATTGGCATTTGCAAGCGGCATTGCAAAGTGGCATTGGCGAGATGGCCTTGCGAACTAGCATTTGCGAGCCAGCATTGCAAACTGGAAATGGCAAAGTGGCATTACGAGCCGACATTATGAACTGGAAATGGCGAAGTGGCATTGCGAGCCAACATTTGCAAAGAGGCATTGCGAGCTGGAAATGGCGAAGTGGCATTTGCGAGATGACAACTGCGAAGTAGCATTTGCGAGTTGGAGTTGGCAAAGTGAAAAAAAATATAGCGAGGTCGAAATTTATTAAGGCAGTAGCCTATTTAAAGAGACAGTAACTGATTATTTTTCACGATAACTTATACTTCTTCTTTTCTTTTTCTCCTTCATTCTTATTTTCTCCATAGAAGGCCGAAGCACCATCTTCCATTTTCTTCCTTAATTTTCTTCATTTCTTCATCAAGTTACTGAAGAAAATTCATAGAAATCTTAAGTATTAACTTAGCTTACCTCATTTCCATCATCAATTGGTAGAAAGGAGATAAGGATTTCAAGGGATACTGAAGTATAGATTTCAGCCCATTTTAACCTACTTGAGGTAAGGGTTAATTTGTATGGTTTAATTGATTAATTAGATGTTATTTAGGTTGAAATACATGAGTCTAGTGTTAATTTACTTAGATTGATACTAATTTGTGAAAATCCCTAAATTTGTTGATTGATTTGAAGTTGTAAAATATGACTTGATGAATTAGTATTAGGTCTTATTAATTGATGTTAGAATTAGTTAATTTGATATGAATGGATAACTAATTGATGAATTAATTGCTGTAGAATTGGAGATTTGACAAAGGTGTATTATAAAGCGACCTAATTAGCACAATTAGGAAAAATTTAGTGAAATTTGCTTGTGCAAAAAGGTGACTGGAAGCATTAGGTGAGTTCTACATGCATCATTTGACATGCCAAAATGCTTGAATTGATTATTGGACACCATTTGTGAAAAAACCCTAAATGGCCGAACCCTATTGCCTTTGTGTTGTCTTTGGAATTCTTTGGTTTTGCCATGTTTTTCTTACCCATTTGATGATTGTTTAATTGTATTTCTTGATGCCTAGCTCAATGGCCATTGCCCTATTGGTTTGCATGCCATAGGCCTACTAATTGAATGACATTGTCGCCAACGACATTGGCATGCCAATTAACCTACCATTTTCGACCACCGAACCAACTTTTGTTTCTTATCTTTCTTTATTTCTATACTTACTATTATTGATTGTACATTGTATATGACATTGCCAATGAGCATATTGGATATTGTATTGATTGATACTGAGCTGACTGTTATCTAGATGCCATTGTTGCTTATGGTATCCCTCGTTATTAACCCTGATATGGTTTTGGCAAAACTACCGATTCGACAGGGTAGTGGGGAAATACTGTCGACCTTGTGCACATTGAAGTATTAAACCCTAGCTGGGAGGGGTTGTGGTCCTGACCATAGGGTCTGATCATCCTTATGCTTATATGATACTAGCAACCTATATGGTCCAGTGATATTGATTGACTGGAGATTATATGATTTCTTTTCATACAGTCCATCTCATTATTTGTCTTGCCATATGTAACCAAGTCTATATGATATTTCTTTGACTTTACTGATACCTTGTTTATATGATACCTATTATTTATTTCGATGTATGTAAATTCACTGAGTATTATAAATACTCATTCTTTATTTTGTTTACCCATTTAAGGAGAGGAGTAGGGTTGCAGAATCCAGTCTTCTATTTCTCTGAGGATTCTGCTACAGACTTTCAGATGTATATATATATATATATATATTTTGTATAATATTTATTTTGGTGTTCACAATCTAACTGCTCCATGGGTATGTACGGGTTAGCTAGGAAATGAACATGTATATGATGATGGTATTATTATTATTGATGATATTATGACATGATATAGGTATGTTACAGCCAATTACAAAATGTTTGATAGGTTAATAGAATGATTGGTAATTAATGAATATGAATAATTTACTGAAGTTTATAGATGATACGAGTGATACTGGGTTCTATGGGTGCCAATCGCTATTGGCATCTCCCATGCCCTAGGACCATCGTGACTCTGGAAATCGGGTCGTGACAGGTACAAAGTGGGAAGGTGACAGATTTTGTAGTAAAGGATGAGGTACTGAAGTGTGGGAAGCGTATTTGTGTACCGGATCTTGATGGGCTATGGGATCGGATTATGAGAGAGGCTCACTATTCGGCATACAGTGTACATCTAGGGATTACCAAGATATACCATGATTTGAGAGATGTGTATTGGTGGCCAGGGATGAAGAGAGATGTGGCTCAGTTTGTATCTAAATGCTTAGCCTTTCAGTAGGTTAAGTTTGAGCATCAGAAGCCATCTGGGTTGCTTCAGGAGATTGAGTTGCCAGAGTGGAAATGGGAGCAGGTTACTATGGATTTTGTAATAGGTCTACTAAGGACTTTGAGGGGTTATGACTCCATATGGGTGATTGTAGACCGTTTGACAAAGTCTGCTCATTTTCTGGAGGTTAAGACCAGCTACACGGCAGCTCAGTATGCACAGTTGTATATGGATAAGATTGTGTGGCTTCATGGAGTTCCTTTGATGATTATTTCAGACAGGGGTACACAGTTCACTTCTTGATTTTGGCAGAATTTTTAAGAGGCTATAGGTACCCAGTTACAGTTTAGTATTGCTTTCCATCCGCAAACTGATGGGCAATCAGAGAGGACAATCTAGACTTTGGAGGATATGCTCAGATTGTGTGTTATGGATTTCAAAGGTAATTGGGATTATTATTTGCCATTGAATGAGTTATCCTATAACAACAGTTTTCACTCTTCTATTGGTATGGCTCCATTTGAAGGACTATATGGTAGAAAATGTAGATCTCCAGTGTGCTGGGTAAAGCCGGAAGAGAAGCAGCTTAAGGGGACAGAGTTGATCAGAGAGACTATGGAAAAGGTTCCTATGATCAGAGATTGGATGAGGATTGCCTTCAGAAGGCAGAAGAGTTATGTTAATCTGAAGAGGAAGGATGTATATTTTGCAGTTGGTGATCATGTCTTCCTTAAGGTCTCACCGATAAGGGGGGTTATGAGATTTGGAAAGAGGGGTAAGTTATCACCAAGGTTTATAGGCCCGTTTGAGATTCTTGAGAAGATTGGTAATGTGGCTTATAGATTTGCTCTTCCACCTAGTATGAGCCACGTACATTCAGTTTTCCATATCTCGATGTTGCGAAAGTATGTGTCTGATCCATCACACATATTGGAGGTTCAGGATGTGGATCTCAGTGATGACTTATCTTATGAGGAGCTTCCAGTGGAGATCATTGATCAACAGGTCAGACAGTTGTGAAATACGGAGATCCCGATGGTTAAAGTACTTTGGAGGAGTCATTCCATAGAGGAGTGCACTTGGGAGAGTGAGCAGGAGATGAGGAGCAGATATCCATTCCTATTCTAGCAGTGAGGTATGTATCTATTTAAATTCGAGGACGAATTTCATTATAAGGGAAAGAATGTAATACCCTAAAAAGTCCTAACTCTTATGCATGATAAAGTTCTCAGTATATAGATTAAAGTTATCGAAATAACCAATGATAATTTTGAAAACTCAGTTAGAACGAAAAAGAGAAATTTTTTTGGAAATTATCGGTACCGATATTACTGCCGAAAAATAGCAATACGGTCGATGGATGAATTTCTGAATTTGGATTAAGGGTAAATGATAATGTATATTCATGTGTGAATACAGTAAAACGAAATATGAGAAAAATATTTAAGAACGTTGATAAAGTAAGCGATGGCAAAACTGTAAATAAATGGTACTTTTCGGTGAATAGTGAAAATTCGACAGTCTGAGTTTCAGAGCGGCTCTGAAACTATTTTTATTAATTAGTATTAATAAAAATAAGATGTTTGAATATTCACTTTGAATTTCAATTCCCGACGAAATTTTAGAAATAAATTTACCGAGCGAAAAAGGACCAAAAGTAAATTTTAAAAAATTGGAGGACCAAAAGGGTAATTTGCCAATTTTATCTTACTATAAAAGCAAGAATTAGAATATTTTTGGCTGAAATTTTTGTTCTTCACAGTACCAAATTTCTTTCTTCTTCCAATTGATTTCTTCCATTGTTTTGTGAAAGAAAAGTGTAGAAAATGATAAACTAAAACCATTTAAACACTAATCTATCAAAATTAGCCATAGAAAATCAAGAAAAATTGAAGAACAAGCTAGAGGAAATTTTGGCCATTTGAGGTATTTTGTGTAAATTGTTTGTTTGTTAGTTTTTATGGTTTAATTAGGTTAATTTGATGATAATAGGATTGGGTAAATAGTTTAATTACATCAATTGATGCATTAAATAATTTTCCCCAATTTTGAAACCCTAAAATGAAGTTGTGTAATTGGATTTTGAGTCTATGGATTAGGATGTGTAAATTGGCTATAGAATAAGTTAATTGGGTATTAATCGACGTTTAATTGATGTTCGTTTCGTTGTAGAAAATTCATTCAGAGAAAATCGCTGATTTTGGCCTAAACCGAGGATTTGAGGAATTGGGTAGCAAATCTATTGTGCTTGGTGATTTGGAGTGTTAGGTGAGTCTTTTATGCATCAAATTACTTGCCTAAATTGATAAAATGCCATTTGGAATCCAATTGTGGAAAATGTACCTTGGCCGAACCTAATTAGGGTAATTTGCCTAAAGTTTGTGCTTGATTTTTGACTTGTGTTTCCTTGTCTATTTGATTCAATTATTGAAAATTATTGAGTTATGGTTGTTGCCTATAAATTGCTTTCCATGTGCTTGTTTGTTGATAATTGGGGCAATGTCAATATTATACCAAAACCATGTCAAAAAATCCGTAGTCCAACCAATTTGAATGCCACCGTTACCAGCGACAATGGCATGTCAATTGCGTCAACTTTTTTGCCGCAAATGACAAAATTATGTTTGTTCCCATTTTTGGTCGTTAGACCTTTGATCATTATATTATCGATTATTATTGATGTCTTATTGACTTTATGCTCATCCAATTGACTTTTGATGAGTTATTGATATTGCCGATGCCATTATTCTGAAATGGTATCTATCAATGTGTTTATCGTTTCTATTGACTCCAACTTCATTTCATGTCTTTATTGATTTCCAAACTACTTGAATTGTTATTGATTAATTGATATTGAGCTTGTTGAGATGGAGGATACCATTATTGCATAATGGTGTCCATAGATAAGTTACTTTCTTATATTGATTTTAATGTGGTATGACAGAACTACCGATCTGACAGGGTAGTGGGAAAATACTGTCGGCCTTATGCATATTGTATTATTAATATCCTAGCTAGGAAGGGTTATGGTCTTGGCCATAAGACCTGATTAGTCTTATGTTATTGATATTGATATACTAGAGACTGTATGTTCACATATAGTCCATATTGATGCTACTGGAGATTGTGTAATTTCATACAATCTATCCCTTTTTCTGTCTTTTCATTATTGTACCGAGCCTATGATATCTTTATTGGCCTATTCTGACACTTTCTGGCACTGTTTCTGTAAATTGTTTATATCGAGCTTTTGATATCTTTGAATCTTCTGTTAACTTTATATTTATTGGCGATGCATATAGATTCACTGAGTATCTTATATACTCACTGTTTGCTTGTTTGCCCATTTCAGGAGAGGAGTAGATTCGTAGAATTCTATTATCTGTCATCCGAGGATTTCTGCTTGTTGTCATTGATGTATATATATATTTTGCATTTTAGTATTTTGATGTTCATAATCTAGCTGCTCTATGGGGTATGTATGGGTTAGCTAGGATATAAACAATTATATATATGTGATGATAATATTTTATGAGATGTTTATATTAATTGTTACAGCCAATAGCACTAGATGACAGAAATAATTACAAAATGAATTACAGAATAATAGAATGGATGGTAAATAACTAAAATGGATAATATATTATGGTTTATAGATTGTTCATGTGATACTGGATTCTGCGAGTGCCAATCGCCATTAGCATCTCTCGTGTCCTAGGATCGTCGCGATCCAGAAAAGGGTCGTGACAGAGGTTTTTATCATGTGTAATTATGTTTTATCTAAAATATCCCTAGTCATAAAATCAATAAGATGAGACATTATTGATTCGTAAAGTCTAGCACTTGTGTATACTATTTGATTTGATCAAATCATCTGATCTTATAAAGATGAAGACATGGAGATGTCTAAGTATAACATGTGGATGCTTAAGTACATTGGAGTGATCGCCTAAGATTATCATATGAAATTATAAACCTTGTTAACGATACATCTCAACATGGCAATATGCAGATGTCCTTGAACTTGAGATAAGAGTGATCTAGAGTGAAGAGGCTATGCCTAGATTTTGTACCTTACTCTACTAAAGGGTCTGCTTATAGGGCGGACATTAGGTATAGTTAGAGGCACTCGTAGACATTTAAGTAATCGATAAATGAATTCATAACTCCTATTAGAAGAAGGGTTTTACCTAAGGCCTCTTGTAAGATATCATTAATGAAAATCTCTTGCCAGAGTAGGCTGTACTTAGAGATGGCCTTTAAGTAAGTCAGTGTTAGTAATGAGGCTCGGGGACAAGGCACTACTGTTTGGGCTAAGTGTGGAGTATCCAACTTAATGGAGTTAACACAAAGTCCATACGTTAAATCGAACATGGCAAAAGTAATTGAAGGGACTACTATCACAATATTATTATGTGTAAGTGTTTCGTATTTACCGTAAGTACTTTCTGATTACTTGGGGGTCTTGATGTGTGGCTAGATACTACTTATGATCTACTTAGGTTATAAAGGTTTAATTGGATAATTAATTATGAATTAAAAGAGTTTAATTCATATAATCCTTGTTGGACAAGGATTACCTTTTATGGAACTTTTCTATTTTGGAAATAGGAAATCCACTTTAGAGTTTCCTAAGTTAATTTAAGGAAATAATTAAGGACTTAAGTTGTCATTTAATTAGGAAACCTATTAGGTCACACGCATTGAAGAAATTCAAAGAGTACGTAAAAGAGTTAATTAAATAATGAATTTAATAGGATTAAGTTCTTATATTTAATTAAGGTGTTTTGAAGTAATTTAATATGATTAAAATAATCAGCTAATTTAATTATTTGTATAAGATGTATTTAATTAAATAGGGCCTATTAGATTATGTTGACTTTGGGCTTAAGAAGTCAAAAGTTAAAGGAATGTGTTTGACTTTTCATTAATGGCATAATAGTCATTAACCTTATTGATTTAATCTATGTCATTAGATTAAAACTTAATTAACCTAAGGTGTCTATAAATATGATATGATTATAATATGCAATTGAGTCTCCTCCTCTTAACCTAGTAGTAGCCAAAATTCCCTTAAATACAATAAGGAGAATTCGGTTACCCTAGATACCAAGAATACCAAGGTTGAATCCTAGTCTAACACATAAAAGGTTTTCCTTCTCTTTCCGTCTTTGATCTTCATGTGGATACTTTGGTGCTTTCTATAGAGGTTTTCGAAAGATTGTGGTTTACTATAACCCATTTTGGAGATCAAATAATAAGGTGATTCAAATTAAAATTCAAAAAAAAAATGTAAAACTCTTAATCCTTTTCTATAAGGAATTGATTTTAATCTACATAGGATCCTAGGAATTAAAAATTTTATTTTCCGTTGTGCCTAAAGCCCCTTTAATTCCTTACAATGTGACAATATGGCATGATTAAATGCATGGTTAAATGACTTTAAAAATTAATATAATGCCATGAATGAACAACTTGAGCATGGACTTAATATGCATAAAGCGTGATTGATTGAATACACACTTTGTTGCCATGCAATACAATGGGCCTCTTATAGATTAGTATGCTATGCTTAGATTAGTTGTCAAAAATGGTTTGGCTTGTGAATAATTTGGTGCATGCATTGTAATCTTGATGATTATTGGTCACTTGCATGTGAACTAAATGGTTAAAGTATCATAGTTACATGCTTTGCATCATGCGTATAGTAAATATGAGTTTTGATATGATTAGAAGGAAGTATGCCATTTTGCAAAGTATGTTATGCATACATTTGTATTTTATGAGCTAAAAATATAATGACAAAGTAAAATGAATAAATGTGAGGCTTGTAAGGTCTAAGCATGCATGAAGGGTAAATAGGCTTATAATGCATTAAGTCTCGAAAAGGCAAAATCCAAGGTGCATGTGTTTCATTTAATGTATTAAATTGAGTAATGCAATTTTATTTTTGTTACTTCTTTATTTTGAGATGTTGAATGAATGAATGTTTATATGATTATGTGAATATCTTGTTAGGACTAGATTGTTGTAATATCCTTAGTGAAACCCTAACCCTAGAACTTTGGACTTTAGTTGGAAACCTAAACCCTAGTGCCTTAAACCTAGGACGAGTTAGGGGTATTTGCATGAATTGGTGTCCTTATGTGATCTATGAATTTATTCATGTGTTCATGTGTTATTGATTGCCTTACATGTTATAAGATTTACTTGATGTAATTATCTGTGATTGACAAATATTGTATTATATGGTTTAAAGTGTGTGCTCCATCTGTAAATTATTGTGAATTAATTACTTGGGAAATGAATTGAGGGTAGATAAAATAGGAAAAAAATCAATTAGGTTAGGAAAATAAATTTTAGGACTTGGTTGTATAAAAAGTGAATGTAAGGGAGCTATTTTGGAATTTGTAGGACTTTGATGCAAAAGGAATTGATGGAGGGGGATTTAATGGCAATTTGAATGATTAGGATCCTATGGATTGAAGTATTGAAGCATCCATCATCCAATGGATGCATGCTAGGGTGCAATTAAGTTAAAGTGAGAATGGAGCATAGGACCACACCATTATTTCACCAACCATAAACTCATTCAAACACAATTCTGCATACTTCTTCTTCTTCCCAAAACCATGCCAACTTGTTTCCCAAAACATAATTTCTCCTTTCTTCATCTCTTTGCTACGGTTAAGGAAGAATTAAGAGGAATTGAGCAATTGTTTATTCTAGGTAGAGTAGTATAAAGAGGACAACACTTCCCTTCCTTCCTTGTTGCAAGAACTCAGAAAAATTTGGGGCTGTTTGGAGAATTTTGCTTCGGCCACTTCAAAGATTCAGGTATGAGATTTGAGTTTCTGGTTTGTGTGAGATTTTTGGATGTTCATTTGATGGTTAGAACTTAGGTTTGGAAGATTTTCATATTTGGTTAGGGGTTTGGATGTATGGCCGAACCAAGTGTATAGGTTTAGGAAAAAATTATGTGGCTTTTGATTTATGACTATATGATTGTTGATAATTGATGATGAGTTGCATTTGATAACTTTTGAATTGAGGTAGTATTGATGAAATTGAAATTCTGT
>CANXYC010616574.1:0-16680 GCA_948193065.1 Aleurites moluccanus | reverse complement strand
ATCATCATATAACTTTATTCAAACCGGGTTCACAAGCAAGAAGCATGTAGACTTGATCCAAGAATATTGATCAAGTCATTCACATTGCTCAAGTATATAAATATATATGCAATAGGATAATTAATATAAGAATACTTTGGTCATTTTAATTTCAAAGAACAATAATCAAATAGGATGTTCATACTTACCTCTTACAGAAATTTTTCTTAAATTCCTCTTAGAATTCTGCTCAATTAATTCCTCAATCAATTTCGAATTTCTTCTCCTAAGAAATTTTCCAAATATACAAAAATTAGGATTTCTCCAAACCAATAATATTCAACATGATTTTTCTAATAATTAATTATCTTAGAATCCCTATTCTTAATTCCCAACAACAATTTCATTTATCTCTTAAAGAAAAACTGCATTTAATTTTCAAAGTTACTGTTCATGACAGTCTCAACCTCCAAATTTCTCCCACATTAATTACCATTTATAGCTTTAGATCACTAGAAATAAATTCTATATATCCAGAATTAATTATCCTAACCCACAGACTTAAATAAATCCAAAGAAAATAACTTAGGAAGAAAATTTACCTTATTTCCTTCAAACTGATATTTCTGCAAATACTGCTCAAATTTGATGATTCTGCCTTAATATAGACTAATCTAGAAGTCTATTGTATTAATCTGAGTATTAATGCCTTAAAATATAAAATGGAACAAATCTGAGGGAAAGATTGAATTTACAAAAGAAGGAAGAAGGGAAAAATCATGAAAATCGTTGCTGAGGGTGCTGGAGTTAAATAGGCTACTGCCCCTGAAACACGCCAACCAGCTGGCCAAACTGCCTCGGCAAAACTCCCTCGCCATTTCAGCTCGCATATGCTACCTCGCGTATGCGGCCTCGCCAGATTCTCCTTGCAACTCTTCTTCACATATGCCACCTCGGCAATGCTTCTTCGCCTCTTCACTTCTTCGTGAACTGCCACTTCGCATATTCCCTCTTCGCATAACGCTTCTTCGCATAATGTCACTTCGCCTTATCCTCTTCGCCTTAGCTCTTCGCCAATAGCCACTTCGGCAAACTCACTTCGCCACTTCACCATTTTTCCACTTTGCATTGCCATTTCGCAAAATGCCTCCTCGCATTTACTGGCTCGCCACAACAAAATTCTTCTAAGTTAAATTCCTGCCTGAACATCCCACACTTAGCCAGCTTGCAAATGAGTTACAATTATCCAAACTTACTAATTCTTTTTATTACTTAAAATCAACACGCAGGGGCACAACATATCAAAATTTCAAATCAAAATAACCAACACACCGACCGTAGTGACTCTCCAAAAGTCACCCAGACTCCTGCCCCAAAATCTAACCGAACAACCTTGATACAAATCACTCTCCACTGAGATATACTTATCCAAAAATTCTGAAATTTAACAGACATCTTAACAACACACAAGGAACATTTTTCATGTTCACAATTTCATTTAATTCTATTTCAGTCATTCCCAATAATTCCAAACAAACACTGCATCCCTGTAGAAACTCTCAACCAGACCAGCCTTACTCAAATAGATACAACTCATCACATTTACAAAATTTAGACAAACCATTTCACATAATTATATCTAAGACATAAATTTACAACTTTTTTGTTTTACACTTTATCAAATTATGTCTTTAAAAATATGAAATGATCATCACAAAATCCTGCTGCATCAATAATCAAAATTCCTGAAATTCTCAACATTATAATTAAAAATTTTAATAGGTTCTCCAAACATACAAAATCAATAAAAAAAATACTACAAAATGGCAGATATTACAATAATTGAGCTTCCTCATTTTAGTGATGTTTTGTTAAGCATATATATTTTATGATAAAGATATTGATCGGATGTAATTGTTAGGTTTTGCTTAACAGGTTGACCCTAGCCCTGGTTTTATGACAGTTACAGCTATCATATTTCAATTTTTTTTTTATTTACTGAGGTGTCATACTGACTATGGTTCTGTAAGCCTTATATTTTTCTATTTTCTCGTACCGTTCACGTGCCCTCGAGTTCGGATGTGACAAAAATGATATCAAAACAAAAGTTTTGTGACTTGTGAAATGTTCAGACTTGTGGAAGTCCTTGTTGGTCTAAGTTCTTATAATATGTAAAGCATAGGATTCCTTCTTATCTTGTTGAGTATTTTTTCTTTTAAATTTTGTATCGTAGATTTCGATCGATATGATTTTTCGAGTAAGATGAGTTTAATGACTTTATCGGCTGTATGTTTGGTAATAAGGATATAAATATAGATAAGTATATAAATGTAATAGAGACATTATTTGATTATCGGGTTCAAAGAAAAGATAGTTTAAAGAATTATTTCAGATTCATAGATAATGTAAAAGAACTATAGTGAAGAGAATGGAAAGAATAATAGTGAATTGAACCATGAAATTTTCTTGGCATATGATTTTTGTTATGATATATGAGTAGACTTTTAGAAAAATAATAATATTGAGGAATTGTTTATTAATGGATATTATAAGAGATAATTATGAGATTTATAATTTTTTTAAGTTTTTTTTTAGTTGCCTATGAAAATATGAGTGCTCGTTAAATGTCATTTCAATATAAGGAAATTAGTTTTCTTATGTACTTGGATTATCAGAGTGTACAGTGAAAGTGTGATGAGTAAAACTCGAGCGAGTGAGACATGTGTTAGTTTAAAAAATTCGAGAATAAATTTTATTATAGGAGAATAATTATAACACTCTAAATTTAAAATCATTTTTAAAATCTTATTTTGTTGAAAAATAATAATTATTTTAAGAAAAATTAATTAAAATGATGAATATAAAAATATTTTATGTGATTATATTATTTTAAATTAAAGTTCAAAGAATTTTCGTTGTGTATTTAATAGAATATTTATTTAAATAAAAATATATTTTAAGAAACAAATATAAATAATGGTGTTTAAATAAAATATTTTAATGCTTGATTTTAGAAATTTATAAATTATCATTGTGTTATTTTATTATTTATGTATTATTTAATTAATTATTTTGCTATTTAAATGAGAAAGAATATTTTAGGAATATTTCTTCAGATTTTAAATTTATTATTATTATTATTATTATTATTATAGGGTAGACAGAAAAACGAGAAAGAGGAAGGGAGAGAGGGAGATCGCACCTAGATCGGCAGGTAAGGGTCAACAATGACGATTAATGGAGTGGATTGAACCGACAAAAGGCAGACAGACTCAATCTAGGACGACATGGCATTCTGGATGAGTAGTTGAGTCTCGATGAGCCTCGTTGAGCGTCAATTTCTGATCAATGTTTTGATGTTTTAGGTATCTTCCTAGTTATCAGTCAGCAAGCACTCTAAGGAGAGCCAGTCAGTTTGATCGTTATCAAGTATATGAGTTATACAATTTAATATAACATCCCATTTTCCTCATTTATTTATTATTTTACTGCATACATGCATTATCATAAGAGCACGATGAATGCTGATTATATGAAAAAATTATTTATAATTATGTGATACTGCAGTGATTATTTACAACTGTGAATATTGTATACTGTTTGTGGTTGCTGGATGGGATTAGGATAACAAAGGACTATATAGGATTTTGAGCATTAATATGATATGATGATTATGATTTGATGAGCATAATATGATGAGCTATGGCTAGCGTGATGGCGGGGCTTACTCATCGCTCAACATTGCTTGCCAGTCTGGTTGACGCTGCTTGACTTAGCCATAACGACAAAACCTATGTTTGAATATAAGAGACAGTACTTGGAATCAAAGAGTCATGTATGAGGGATCAGCTCCCCAAATTGAGATTTAGAGTAGTTCCTGTGAACTAATTTTCATCCTTAAATGATTTGGCGGTTTATGTGATTTTATTATTTATTGAATGGTGCCTTAAGGGAATGTATTGATTGATTTTATGATAGCATGATGATTAGACATATTGCATAGCATAATTAAAATGTATATAAATGGTAAGTTATATTATTTTATATAACTCACTAAATCAAATGCTCACTCATATTCAATTTATTTTTATAGTTTGTAGGTGAGCGTTAAAATCATATCGTTGTAAAGTCAATCCTGCTATTTATTTCTCCAACAGTGAAGGTTTTATTTTTAGTAATTATTTTTATATTCATTTTGTAAATTAATTTAGAGCTTTGAATTGTTATTTCCTTTGTTGACTTCATTATCATTATTTCTTGAAAGTTTGAGTTATTTGAATCAGAGGATAGCTACTTCCTTACTTGAGTAATGTTCTGTTAAGCAAAAATATTTTATGATAAAAATATTGATTAGATGTAATTATCAGGTTCTGCTTAATAGGTGGGTGGTGCTATGGTTTTATGACAATTACAATTATCATATTTCATATTTGTCATTTAATGAGGTGTCATACTGACTACATGTTCTGAAACTTTATGTTTTCCCGTTCCTTAATGCCGATTATATGTCTTCGAATTCGGAACGTGACAATATATTTAAAATATTTTTACAAAAATGTGAATATAATAATTATTTTAAATATTATAAATAGTATTTCAATCATTATTTATTATTTTTTAAAGAATTATAAATAAATATATCATATAAAAATTAATTATATAAAATAATTAATTTGAGAACATATATATATATATATATATATATATATATATATATATATATAACAATATCAAGTCCAGCCTAAAAATAGTAGAACTTGTTTGGATTTGAGCTAGGTCAGACTTGAAAAGAAAGTGGGTGTTTAGATGTCATTATACTAAATATGAGTTTTGTGAATAAAAAATTATTAATTCTAAAAAATCCAATGGCAAAATTGATTTAAATAAACATCAAAATGTTACTTTATTCTTAAGTGAAAATAGGCAAAACACATTCCGAGACTCCCTGAATTTTGTGTTTTTACTATTGAGGCCCTATCTTTGACTTTGTACTGATTGAGCCTTTTAATTTTTAATTACTATCTTATTAAGCCTTTTTTTTTCTCAGGGATAACAAATGTGTAGTATATGTGTGTTAAGCTAAATTTAGATGCTAATTAGGATTGAATTGAATGACATGAAAAATTTAAAAAAAAAAATAAAAAGCACACTTAAAATCTATAAAAACGGTGTCGTTTAAAAAGAAAGTCTCTCCTTTCCTTTCAATATAAGAATCCTGAGCAACCATCACTCGCAAGGGACCGTATCTCTTAAGCAACCATCAGAAGTTTCTTCCACTTCCACTTTCACTACCAACTGCTACGATGCTATCCATAAAATATCACAAATTCACAATCGTCAAATTCTCACTACTTATTTCTAAGCACATTTTGTAAAACAACATTATAAGCAAACACAGAAAGAGAGTAATGAGCAATATCAATAATCCAATCAAGAATAGTAACAGATCTTTGCTAATCCAATTCATGAGAAAAGAAGCGAAACCATGAATGAATTGAGAGTTGTCTGCCTTTGAATGGCGAAATCAAAGAGTAAAGTTCTTGTTTGTTCTAGGTTTGGCTAATGGAGGCTAATAGCTCCTCCATGTCTAAACTGTGGTCTAAATATCATATTCTCTATTTTGTCTTATGGGATAAAATGATGGCATTTTATAGGTTGTTGTTCTTGTCTAGACATCTCTTTTTGTTGCAAAGAGGAGGAGAAATTGAGTTTTGGGTTTTGAGTTTGAGGTAGTGTAAATATGGGATTTGGGTAAGAATAATAATATAAAAGAACAAATGGGATTTAAAACTTGCTTGGGAGCAGATAGCAAGAGAGATGAAGAAGAAATATTGTTGATATATTTTTTCTGTTCAAAGAAGAAACACCTTACCCAAAATTAGCACTCTCTTACTTTTTCTATTGTTATTATTACTGCCACCTTCTTTGTTTTGCTATTCGACTTAGCCTCTTTTAGTTGTGGAATTAGGTGGTAGAATTGCCATCCGATTTTGCTGTTCAACTTATCCTTACAGTCGGAGTCATCATCAAACCCGGATTCATACTCGAACTCAATTTGCTGGCTGGTGGAATTGGGCTTCTTGGGCCCAATTGCTGAAAAATTCAGATATAAATTTTTTTATTCTTGTTGGCCCAATTTTTTTGTTTATATGATTTAATTCTTTTATATTTTGGGATCAGTTGAATTTCTTTTTTATAAAATAGGGTCTGTAATTTGCATCATTAGTAATTTGGGATTCATAACGCTAACTATGATGTTAACTGTATTAGTGTTTGCTGACGTGACACTTATTTGATAATAGTGATACTTATGTAAGCTTCACATCCGCATTAATTAACGTCGTTAGTGCTCAAAACTCTAAATTATTGATGGTATAAATCACTGACTCTATTTTATAAAAAAAAAAAAAAAAATTCAACATATCTCAAAATGTAAGAAAGTCAAACTACATGATATTTTTTTTTTTTATATTTTTCCCAAACTAAAAATATGAACTTTTCATCCAAACTTGATTATTTATTAGACCAATTCCAAATCCATCAATAGATCTATTTACAAGCAGCAAATTGAATTAAGAATCTCTAACATAATGGAGAGCAATTTGTAATAAGTTTTAACAATGCAATTTGCCTCTTAATTTTCTAATTTTTTGGATTAATTTCACTGGTAGTCCTTGAAGTATTGACTAATGCACATTGTGGTCCTTTATCTTTAAAAGGTAACACAAAAATCCTCAGACTTTCAATTTACTATCACTGACAGTCTTTAACTGCCTAAGATTATTGTTATATATATTTTAACCCCTCAAAGTCCTTTTCTTTTTTCAAAGAAATCCAAAAATCTCCTTTTCTTTATAACCTGGCTCTGATACCATTCAAGATGAGCATGTTCTCTCTCTAATCAGTTTGTTAAAAGATGAAATTACAAAGTGCTACTCCTAGAGATCTTCAAAGAGTTTTTCTTTTATTTCTGATTTCTTTCAACTTCTCATACTCATTGTGATAGCGAGAGCTGGTAACAAACCTCAAATGGCCTTTGTTCTCGATAAAAAAATCCTCAAACTCACTCTGTCTAAGAGTCAACTCTTCTAAATTTTTAAACAACTTGTCTATAGAATTATTTAGAGAGTCTAAACGATCTATAATATAATATAATAATTCTATCATTGGATCCTTTCCTACACCATGATCTAGGTGATGACAATCAGGATAAGAACAATCTGAAGAATTACTGGTCATCTAATAATCATGCAAAAGCATCAAGCCTTTCTAGATAATGAAATGTATTAAATTCAAGCTCTTGGTCTAGAAAATTTTTAAATTCAATGTCTTTTTTGTTAGGCCTCTCAAGTCTTTCAATTCTTTATATAGCAACAGGTAATTCTCTTATTCTTTGTTCATATTAAGCAAAGAAATGATCATATAGTCTAAAACTGGCACTCAACTCTTCCCTCCTAACTTGAGTTAAAGATAGACCTCTAAGCCAATTTCTATTAGCAGATCGGTTGGAAGACATAAACATTTAAAAATAAACTTAAAACATTTAATATATATACCTTTGTAAACCGGGTCCAATAAGATTCCGCAACAACTTTAGCCCTCCTTCCAAACTCGTCACTAGCAATACCTTCAGAGAGGTATGGAGGATAAGACTTACTGCCCTTTCTTGGTTAGGACTTACTGCAACAATCCTAATCAGACCGTTTTGAAGGATGAAAGGTATATAGAAACAAAATTATCATACAGATAAATACTTGAAAAAGATTTTTCTTAAAGAAACTCTGTATTTTATTTTGCTCCCCTTTTTCAATAAGCTGAAGAGGTATACATAGACTTTTTATAAATGAAGCTGGTATTTGTATTACTATTTGCCAGCTTAAAAGAAAAATAATTAACACAGTACAATAATTAAGATTGGTAGCTGGAATAATATGCCAGCTTTACAAAACTACAAAAATAAATGGACAGCTGATGCCTATGGTACTGTTCTCCAACTGTATTTAATACAATAATTAAATAAAGATAAGGACTGTTTTAATTTTACAGTTAAAGAGTCAATCCTTATCTAGAGATAAGTTCTTTTCATCGGGACCACAAATTTTAAAGCTACTTTGGTCGACAGTACTTTAATATCTGCAACTACTTCTGAAAAGCAATTTCTCATTTATCACGCTAAGGCTGACGTTATGGATGATGTTTTGTCACTCCATCTGTGAGTTGCTGACTGGGAAGTCCATGCTTTCTCTTAGTTCTGCATAATCCCTAGCCATCTCTTATGCAACACTTTGCTCTCTAAACTGAGCAATCCTCTTCCAGACCTTCATAGTCTCAGGTTGAAAATCCAGACTTGGATCTAAATCCATTAGTTTCAGAAATAATTTTTGTACTTTTTCTCGTCCCTTGATCATGGACAATACTCTTGTAATGGGAGTATATTGGGATCAAATAGTAACAAATACTTTACCATATCCGAGAAAGACATAATTGCTTGCATAGATTGCTTTCTCCAGGTTGGCTTTGAAATTTTCAATTCTCACAGCTTGGGTAATAATCTTATTTTCTTTATACATGCTAAAGTAAAAAAAATTAAGTTATGATTATTAACCTTCTGTTGGACAACAAATACCTTAGCCATAACAGGACGAAAATCCCAAATTTAATAAGGATAACAAACAGTTTCATTCTCACCATAATCCATAATTGTGCTAATAATATAACTGGTAATTATTCTTGAGTCTAAACTCAAGAATTCTAAGGATTCTTGCACAACAATTGGAAGTGATTTACACAGATCATTATCGTTTCTATTGATCTCGATAATTTATGTCAGTCCTGCATCTGTGTAGCGGATACTATCTTTCGCCATTTCTGAGGGAATTCTCAGATTTAGACATATCCTTGCCAATGGATGTATGGATATAACATAGAACACTCTTTGAGAGAATGATATATTGAGTCCACCCTTTTAATATTTCTGGTATAGGCCACTTCTGGCTGAATATATGAACTCATTTCATCAAGAAGTCTATCCCTTTCCATTACTAACTGAAGGAAATCTTCTTCATCCTTTTTGCGAATTTTAAGTTGCTTTTCTAAATATGAAATATATGAAATAACTTCATCTACAAAGTGTTGTAGTTGCTGGAAGTTTCTTTTAGCTAATCCCCCATGCAATCCAGAACACAACATAGATCCATTTTTAGAAAAACCATAGTCGTACTTTATGAAGTACCATGCATTTTCATCCTTGTAGATATTTGAAGCCTTAAGGTTATCTACCCTCATAATCTTCATGAATTCTTCATGAATGTCATCATATTTATTTTTTAGATTCTTTCATTGTGATTTTCTTAGGAGATTGTTGGATTTCCTTTTTTTGAATTCAGTTGTTTCAAAAACAATATCCCAATTTAATTCATCACAATAAGGATTTTCATCCTCAAAACTTTTATCAGCTTTATCCTTTTCCCGAGTTTGGTTTGGAATCTCTGAAGATTCACTGGCCTTTCCACTAGCCTTGTGTTTGTGATCTGACACATCACCATAGTTTTTACAATTCTCCTCCTGTAACGGAGTTTGATTTGGAACTTTTATATGTTCACTGACACGTTCACTAACTTATTGATTTGGAATCGATAAAGATTCATTGACACTTTCAGAAGCCTTTTGCTTTAGAACTCGAGATTCCTTGGCACTTCTACTGGCCTTTTGGTTTAGAACCACTGAAGGTTTATCGGCACTTCCACCAGCCTTCTTTGAGCTATCATAGCTACCCTCCTGTGAAGGAGTTGGGCATTGTAGCCTTCCCATACTGGTCAATTTACCTTCATCCTTTTGATGAAGTTATTCACTGAATCTTTTTACCTGTTCAGGAGTAAGGCCAAGTTTTTTGGCTGCTTTTTCGTAAAAATCTTCAGGGACTCACGCTTTTGGTGCCAGAGGGTTTCTCCCTTTATTCTTTTGAATCAAGGATTTCTCCTTTGGCTCTTCGTTAGACTTTTTTGGACTATCCAGTTCTTTCGAACTCGCTGGCTTCTTCTTAGGACACTCTGTAGAGATATGTCCTTAAGATTTACATATCCAGTAAATAACATCTTTCGATGTTACAGCTTTTCTTTTCGTTATTGAAGAACCAAAGCCATGCATCGCTCTTGGAGTCTTTACTCCATTTCTTGACTCTCTTTTTTGCACTATTTTCGAGTGTGACCCTCTTTTTTAAGATCCAATATAGCTTATTTTTTGCAGCATGGTCCATCTGTAAATTTAGACAATTCACAAGAAAGAGAATCAGCTATTACATTTTTATCAGAAGGAATATATTCAATATCAAACCTGTAATAGCTAAACCATTTTTACAATCTTAAAAGTCTAGTTTGTCTAGCTTTTTTAAGATTCAGATTTATAAATCCTTTTACATATGTTGAATCTGTTCTAATTACGAACCTCTTAGGAGCTAGGAAGATGTAAAAGACTTTTATTCCATTTTTAACAGCTAGGACTTCCTTTTCATGGTTTGGATAATTAATTTATAATCCTTTAAAGGTTCCATACCAATACTTACAGATTTGTTCTAATTTTTCTACCTTTGATTTTTAATACTGCTCCCCAGGATTTTTTTGAAGCATCTATCTCTAGGACTAACTCATTTGCATCTGATGGTAAATTAAGACAAGGCAAATTTTTCATTTTATCTTTTACCTGGATAACAGCCTGAGTGTCCTCATCATCCCAAAACTAAGAAACTTTATCAGATATTTTCTTTGATATTCTTTCTAGGTTTTTGGAAAGGTTTTTTACGAACTATCTAGCATAATTAGCAAGTACGCAAAATCTTTGTACTTGCTTCCTATCTTCTAGTTCATCGGGAAAGTTAATAAGTTTTTCAGAAATATGGCTTTGTAGCCTAATTTTTCCTTTTTCAATTTCCATTCCTAAAAAATTTATATTTTCCTTAAACCATTATATCTGTCTTTAAGATAAAATCATACCTTCATATTTGAAAATATCAGTCACTTGTTCCAGGTGACTCATGTGTTCTTTTTCATCATTACTAAAAACTAACACATTATCTATATAGACCACACAAATTTTTTTCAATGCTTTAAAAGCATTGTCCATTTTGGGTTGAAACACGCCTGGAGTATTTTTCAAGCCAAATGGCATTACCAACCATTCATACATCCCTTGAGGTGCATTGAAGACTGTAAGGGCTACAAAGTCTTTTTCCATTTTTACCTGCCAATAACTACTTTTTAGATCAAATTTAGAAAAGATCGAAGGTTATTTAAGACTTACCCTATCTATGACATCTCCTGTTGTAGGGATCTTATAACTATCATCATTTGTTGCTTTATTTACCTGGCGATAGTCTATAACCATTCATGGTTTACCTGGCACCTGCTCTGCATGGTTTATTACCATAGAGGCTGGACTAGAATGTGGGCTATTACTATCCCTAATCAAATCTTTTTCGAGCAACTCATGAATCTGTTTGTCAAATTCCTCTATCATCTCATTGGTATATGTTATATTTCTGGTTCTGATGATAGTGCTGGGATCTTTCACTTCTAATTTAGTAGTCATGCCATTTAGCACTCATAACTTTAATGGATCTTCACTAAAATTATCAGCTAATTTTACAAGAAATTTTTTCCACTTAGTTCCTTTTAGCTGGGGTTGTGTAATAGGTTTCTTTATCACACCTTGTGCTTTAAAACATAATTCTTTGTACCAAGAGGTATCCTTTGACTCTTGAACAAATAAATAATCTAGCCAAATTTCACCACGCTAGGCTTGCACTCTAAAATCTTGTTCACATGGCATAGATCCACATAACTCTGATATTTAACTGGATAAAAATCGAATTTTAACTTATTTTTAGGATTTGTTAGAAATGTGATTTTTACACCTCCAATCGATATGTAATCATTGTCCTGTACAAAAGGTTTTTTTTTTTTTGCCCTTTTAGGAAAGCATTTCCTAAAATGATATATGCATCTAGATTAGGGAATGTCAGGACCTTATCAATAGTAAACTTTTGTCCACTTATGATAACGAAAACTTGTTTTACAAATTGTGTTACCAAGTTCACTTCTCCACCTACCATACGTAGTACCAGAGGCTGGGTCAATGGTTTTCACCATTTATCAGGGAGTGTATTGGGTCTAGCACTAGTGATTGTTACACCTATGTCAACTAACGCATCCAAAGAGTAATCATAATAACCAGAAAATTTAAATGTTAAAGAAATGTAAGTACTCAAACCTAATTCTTTTATACTAAATATCTTTGATGATGCCATGGTATCGGGACATACCATCTTCCAAACTTCCTCAAAAGGAATTGACCATTGTTGAGAAATTTTTTGTATTTCTTTTACAATTTCAGGAACTAGTGTTAGATGCTTTACTATCCTTTCATTTTCCCGAAATTCTTCATCTTCATATACAGGTAAACTAATAGTCCTGTATCCTATAATGGTTCCACCTTTAGAAGATGATTGTGTATCTTCCTCCTAAACTGGTGTCCTAGGGACTTCTTCTTTAATAACTGATGAAGTGGAATTACTTCTAGATAATCGAGAGACATGATATCATCTTCTAGGAGGATCAGAAATCCTAAGATTTATCATAGGTTCATCTAGGTTCAAGGTGATATTTCTACCCCTTTGTATGATTTGAGAGGAACCCATTGATCTTGATGTCTCTGCTAGTTCTTGGAGAACCTAACTCTTAGGCCAAGATAACTCTAAATGATTAATTTCTTTTCTATGAAATTGTCTATAGTTATCTGAACCTTCATCGAATAATTCTGTGATTTTAGATATATTCCTAACTCCAGGATTAGTTGTATTAATTAGTTTAAAAATTATCCTAATGTGATACACTAAATATTTAGTCTGAAAATTTATTCTATTCATATTCATAGATTTAATCCTTAGTAATAAAGAATTACCTAAATACTTATCCTTTTCAGACATCATATAGTTAAGATAAAGTCTGGAACCAAACTGGATCATGTGCAAGGTTAGTCTGGACCCCAGATATTAGCTGGTCTTGAAACAAATTCTATCCTTTATTTAACACAGCTGCTATCACAGGACTATCGGCTGGCAAATTGAACACCAGTGTTAGTCCTACTTGGACAAGACCAATATGGATATATTGGTATGTTCCCTTTGATTTAGTTACCAATTCCCTTATTTTTGGTAAATTGATCAAAGGTACGTCCAACATTTCTAGTTCTGTACTAAAAACCTGAGCCGTATATTCTGACTAGGAGACATCTACTATGGACCTAAAACTGAATTTAGATTTGTTGTAAATAGTATTGATGTCTACCTTTGAGAGTTTCCATTATAGGCAACTTTTGAACTGATCATCGTACTAAAAAGATTCTTCCTGCACCAGAGAAGTATTTAAGGAGATCATCTCTTCATCTATAGGCCCTTCTTCCATATTTATCATAAATAGCTGGGCTGTCCAAAGATCAGATTCATCTATATCGGTTTTATATTCAGAAACTACTTCATAAATAGAATCTATCTCAAAATCTATGTCAAAATATTCATCTTCTTCTATTGGCTAATAGACAAGATTCTCATCTTTAAAAAAGATTCTTCTAAGATTTTCTTTTTGCTTGTTCTTTTGTGGACAAGCATTTGTTTTGTGATCTTTTGACCCACAAATCCAACAATAAGAGCAACTACTTAGAGGTTTCTCTTGTGGGCACTTAGGGGCTCTACCATATTTTTTCTTAAAGGCTCCTATTCTGTCCTTATCCCTAAGGTTGGTTCTTTTTCTAATAAACCTAGAAGGTTTGTTAAACCTCTTCTTGTTGCTTTTATCATTTTTCAATATTCTTCTTTTTTTATATAATTTAAACCTTTTCTTTTTGGTATTACAAGAAGAACATCCTGCTTCAGATATTTTTCCTATTCATTTCTCATTTGTTGTAGTACACCCGCACCTACCAGGAACATATTCAATCTGAAAACAACAACTCTTATTCAAATAAGGAAGATATTTCACATATTGTCTTACTTGAAGTTCAGTACATGCCTTTCTCAAGGCATACCTAACTATCTGTATCTTACCTCCTAATCCATCAACTACTCTTTCTTTATTTAGGAGGAGTTGATAGGTATGTTTTGCTACCTTTGGTCATGGTTCTGGGAGCTTAGCAAAAAACAATGTTGACATGTAATTTTGAGCATTAAAATAAAGATTATAATAATACTTTTGGAATTCATATGCATAGTTGTCAAAATAACACATGTCATATATCTATAGTTTCATCAATGCCATTAAAGATTGTTCACTTTCTAATGACTCAGTTGAAATTGAGAAACCACAAAATTCTCTTTTCAGGGTATCTATGATGATAGCTAGAATCTCATCTACAAGAACTGCTTTTCTAATTTCATCTTTAATAGAGGTTTGAACTACTAGTTGATTCCAAAAATTTTGAGCATTGCGAACCATGGTGGCTTTGCAAAGTTAGTAGGTGGCCTCATTGAGTAGCTACCTGCTCTAAATGTAAACCTGATCATGATAATTCACTCATCTATTCTCTCATATGCATGCTTTTCACAATCTAGATTTAGAAAAGTTGTCGAGGTGATAACTGGCCTTAATGGATTATTTCTAGGTTGAAATTCTGGTTTTGTCCTATGAGGATAATTAGGCTTATATTATGCCCTCTTTGTAGCAAAAAGCTCATTAAATGTTCTATCATTTAAATGTAAAAGAGTTTTTTCTACTAGACCTATAGATTTTCTAAGGTCTTTAGTTGCTTTGCTACTATCTTGGTTAGCAGCTCTTATGTCAGGGTCAGCAATATAATGAACTATTTTGTCTTTTCTTAATTGCAAAATTTCTTTTTCAGAAAGAGACTTTGAGGATCCGATAGATTTTTTTCAAAACTCTTTCTCGCTCAATTGCATCGAGCTTTTCATTTACCAATTTTCCTACTTCTTTTGCTAAGATATTTCTTTATTCTGGTGAATCGCCTACGTTTCTTTTTGCATGCAACTGCTCAAGGAGAAGGTTCACTTCATTATGAATATTTTGAAATGAAGTCAATCTTGAAGGGTTTGAGCTAACACTTTCTTCTCTATCTTCCTTCCCCATATTTATCTAGAATTACTAGTACTGTGTGTATTTGCAATTCTCTCTCGTCCTTCTAAAAATATTACCTAACTGTCTAGACCTAGGAAATTTTTCCAAAGAGTAAGAATAAAGTCAACCTTCCTGAAGGGCAATCTTTTCCAAATTAAATAATTCTTTTTAAGATTATTACTCTAGTTAGAAGTTACTAAAGAAGTATCTTGATCTATAATGACTAATTGACTAAATACATGATACTGTCCTTCTAGAAATTTGATTATATCAGATACACCACAATATTCATGGGCAATATTATTTTCTAAGAAAGCATTTTTATAAATAGAATCAATTCTAATTATTTTATCCCTATATTTAACTTTTTCATAAACCCAAAAATATTCTCACTGCATCAAGGAGTATTCTTTTTTTCAGTAATCGAAAAGTGTTTTGTTCCATTATACACTCTTCCAGGGATTAATGAATTTTTTCTAAAAATTTCGTCCATAAACTAACAAATTTAAAAAAAAAATTTGGACCAAAATGAAAAATATTTTGAAAATCAGAGACCAAAATATAATTAAATATTAATTTATTTTTTAGAAATGACTTTTATGTTTTAAAAATTAAATTTATTTTTTGGAAAAGACTTTTATATTTTAAAAATTAAAGTTGGGAGATTTTACTATTACAAATTAAAGTTAAATGATCATAAAGTAATTACACTTTAAGTTGAAGAACTATAAGCGAAATAAATCCCAACTTTTCTAATTAATTTTTTATTAGAAAAACAAATATAAAATAAGGGATTGGAAAAAGTAATGATTTGTGTGCAACTTTTAGAAGAATTATTAAGGGAGAAAAAACTGAGTATTTACCATTGATGTTTTTAACAAGGGGCTAATTAATTGGATGCTTTCATAAGATGAGGAATCAACACTTTTTTCTATTTTAACTTATAGACATAATTATCATTTGTGATAGTAGTGGATAGTAATAATTAATTGAATGGTTAGGTTCCAATCTAATAAAAAATAAACAATCTAAAAGAACAAGAAAAGATTCAAGACAAAAATATTTGATTGGACATTTGGATTTTGGAGATGGCTTTATCTAACGCAACAGGAAGAAGCTGAGTCCCTACCGTTTAGTGGGGGATGCTCTTCCAATTAAAAATCTTGCCAGTTACTCAAGTTACTTAATATAATATAGGGTACTATTTCATTTATTATATTTAATATAATTAACGACATAATTTATTTATTTTTTATTAAATATTCTCTAACTTCTATTTCTCTCATACCCTGTAGCCATTTCGTTCAATTTTTATATATTTTTTTCTTAAATTTATATAAAATGACTAGAAGAAAATTTCATTGATTATTCATTTTTTATGTTGTTTTTCACCCAAAAGCTGAGCATAAGTTTCAGCAATTTAATTTAAGCACCAATAGATCAAAGTTGTTTACTTCTTCAAACTTCACAAAATCAATTTTGCATTTCCCTTTTTTTTTTTTGGGGGGGGGGGGGGGGGGGGGGGGGTTTTGAAAAAAAAAAATGGTATTATTTTTAATTTTAAATAAAAGATAAAAAAAAA
>CANXYC010616482.1:0-18250 GCA_948193065.1 Aleurites moluccanus | reverse complement strand
AGATAGAGGTACTCAGTTCACCTCGAGATTCTGGCAGAAATTACAAGAATGCTTGGGCACACAGCTTGATTTCAGCACAGCTTTCCATCCGCAAATAGATGTGCAATCAGAGAGGACCATCCAAACTCTAGAAGACATGCTGAGGATGTGCATTCTAGACTTTGGAGAAAATTGGGATGCTCATTTTCCATTGATAGAGTTTGCCTACAATAACAGTTATCATTCCACGATTCAGATGTCTCCTTATGAAGCTTTGTATGGCAGGAAATGTAGATCTCCATTGTGTTGGAATGAGGTTGGAGAAAAATATATCGAAGGACTGGAGTTGATAAGATATACGTCAGAAAAGGTTCCACCGATCCGAGAAAGATTGAAGATAGCTTTTAGTCACCAAAAGAGCTATGCAGACCCAAAGAGGAAAGATTTTCAGTATTCCATTGGAGATCTTGTATTTCTAAAGATTTCTCCAATGAAAGGAGTTCTACGGTTTGGCAAAAGAGGCAAGTTGTCTCCATGATTTATTAGACCCTTTGAAATTCTAAGTAAGATTGGAGAGGTTTCATACAAGTTAGCTTTGCCTCCTAGCATGGATAGTGTGCATCCAGTGCTTCATGCATCGATGCTCCGTAAGTATGTTGTCGACCTTTCTCATGTGTTACAAGTTTCGAAAGTGGATCTCCGACCATATTTGACTTATGAAGAAATTCCAATTGCAATTATGGACCGAATGGTTAAAAAGCTAAGGAATAAAGATATACCAATGGTTAAGGTCCTATGGAGAAATCAAGCTATGGAAGAGTGTTCTTGGGAAAGTGAGCAAAGCATGCAAGACAAGTACCCCTACCTATTTCAGGTTTATGGCAGATTATTTGTAAATTCGAGGATGAATTTATCTAAGGGAGGAAGAATGTAATATCTGTCATTTTTTTGTTATTTTAATAATTGTATGTTTGTTGAAATAATTGAGGATATAGAAATGTTTTAAGGAATCCAAAATTTCTGTATGTGTGGAGGATTTTGTGAGGCTGATTTCATGATTCTAAAGGAATAATTTGGTAAAATATAAAACATAAAAGTTGTATATTTATATCTCATCTTTAAGTCTGGAAAATGGTTCTGTAAAATTCTGTGTGTGTAAACAGTTATGCCTCCTTGACCAGAACCTATTTGGTTCATTATTTTTTGCAGGAAGCTAAGAATGTTTAATTTTTATGGGAATGATTGAGGCTAAATGAGACAAAAGTGTAAACATGAAAAATGTTCCTTTATGTGTTATATTGTTGGATGTAAAATTTCAAGGGAATTGGATAAGTATAGCTCAGTTGAGAGTGGAATTAATCAGACCTGTTCATATGATGTTAGGCAGTAAAGTCAGGGTGAAATTAGAAATTCACCATAGTTTGTGTAGATATTAATTTGATTTGGATTTTGGATATGTTGGACCCCTGAGTGTCTATTTTAAGTGACAAAAAGAATCAGGGAGTTTAGATATTTGTAACTCATTTGCGAGCTGGTTAAATATAAGTTGTTGAGGAAGGGTTCCAGCTCGGCAGAATCTAGCATTGCGAGCTGGCAATGCGAAGTGGCATTTGCGAGCCGAAAAATGTGAGGAGGTAGTTCGCGAATCATATTTTGAGAAGAAGGAATAGGGGAAGTGGCATTATGCGAAGATGCATTACCGAGGTAGCATATGCGAAGAGGGAATAGGCGAGGTGGCATTATGCGAAGAGGCATTGCCGAGGTAGCATATGCAAAGAGGGAATAGGTGAGGTGGCATTATGAGAAGAGGCATTGCCAAGGTAGCATATGGTAAGAGGGAGATAGGCGAGGAAATTTTGGTGAAGAGGCATTGCCGAGGTGGCATATGCGAAGTGGAGATAGGCGAGGCGAGTTTGGTGAAGAGACATTGCCGAGGTGGCATATGTGAAGTGGAGTTAGGCGAGGTGAGTTTGGCGAAGAGACATTGCCGAGGTGGCATATGTGAAGTGGAGTTAGGTGAGGCGAGTTTGGCGAAGAGGCATTGCTGAGATGACATATGTGAAGTGGAGTTAGGTGAGACGAGTTTGGCGAAGAGGCATTGCTGGGGTGGCATATACGAAGTGGAGTTAGGCGAGGAGAGTTTGACGAGGCGGCATATGCGAGGCGGTATATGCGAAGTGGGATTGGCGAAGTGGCTTTGGCAAAGTTGCATTGCCGGAGCGGATTGGCAAAGTGGCATTTGCGAGCTGGCTTATGCGAGGTGGCATTGCCGAGGCAAATTGGCAAGGCGAGCTGGCGAAATGGAAATTGTGAGGCAGTAGCCTATTTAACTAGATGCCCAGTAGCTGTTTTCTTCACGATTTTTCTTCTTCTTCTCTTCGTTCTTCTTCAGTTCTTCTCAGATTTGTTCCATTTATTTTTTAATGCATTAATACTCAGAATTAATGCATTAAATCACTAAATTATCACATTCTAAAGCATCAATCTTCAATTTCAAAGCAGATTTTCTCAAGAAAATCAGTTTTGGAGAAATAAGGTAATTTTTCTTCAAATGTCATTTTCTCTTCAGATTAATAAATTTTGGTAGTTAGGATAGTTAATTATGGGTATATAGGATTTATTACAAGCATTTTGAGGCTATTAATTGTAATTAATGTGGGAGAAACTAGAATTTATGGATTATCATGAATAGTGGCGCGAACAGTAAATTCGTAATTAATTTCAGATTTTCTTTAGGAGATGAATTAAATTGATGTTGAAAATCCAAAATAGAAACTATAAGATGGTTAAATTATAAGGAAATCATATTATATATTATTGATTAAGGAAACCCTAATTTTTAATATTTGGGGAAATTTTCATATGAGAAGAGAACTCAAGAAATTTGAGGAGATTATTGAATGATCAAGCTATTGAGGGAAATATAAGTATAAATTTGTGTAGAGGTAAGTATGAACATTGCATAAGCATATTGTTTCTTTGAAATGATTTTTCCAAGCCTTCCTAATGTTTACAAATATGACATTGTATTAATAACCTATTAATTAAAGTTCCTATGATATTCTCAAACAAATGATAATTGTTTCATGTGATTACTATATTTATCTTGTAAATGACTTGGTCATCTTTCCTTGGACTAAGTTCATATGAAACCTATTTGTTAACTTGACTGAATTTATGTTATATGTTAATGGTCTTGTGACCAATATGTTTCTTGTGAGATTGCAACCGTATGACCCTATGGATAAAATGCTCTTTCCAGTGAGAGTAAATTCATTGGTCCATTGTGCACTTTGGGAACCTAAATGATAAGATTTTTATTATTGTTCCACCTAGAGGGGACCATGAGCTCTAGGCGTATGCCTAGCCAAGCATGCATTTGCGATAAGGTAGCAAGGACTACCGATGCACTCTGTTGTGATAGGTAGAAGGGCTACTGATGCACTCTGTAGTTCTACCATGTAATTTGATAGTGTTATTCGATTGTGAGCACTTTTGTTCTTGTAAGCATAACCACATGACATTTTTCTTACCCATGTTCTTTGGATTGACCTTTCTTTTGGATTGATATATTTCTTTTATATTGCATGTTCATATCTTATTGAGTTGAAGGCTCACTCCTCTTCTGTGGATTTCAGGTGATAGTGTAGCTCGTGAGGGAGCTAATATAGAAGATCGAGCTTCTTTATTCATTCCTCCAAGAAGTCTCCATTGTAATTATTTTGATTTATATATATTCATTGAATTATATTATGATACTGTATGTATTGAGAGTATACTGTAGAGCTCTGTAGTTAGATGTTGAGGATGATAATATTTTAATGTCTAAATTGTTATAATTGGGCTACCCTTATTCCTTAATGATGTGGGAAGTATCTTTTGATCGGTAAGGAACAAGAGGAAATTCCTTAATGATAAATATATATATATATATATATATATATGAGTGGTGATTTCATGAATCTTAGAAATGAATGTTTCAATGATAATTATATATATATGATGTAAATATGAAATGTGCATGTGATCCAGGATATGAGGGTTCTACGGGTTTATGGTGGCCTTAAGCTTACCCTTGCCCTAGGACCGTCGCACCATTGGAGTTGGGGTGTGATATATCTGTATATCATATTTCAAACCATCATTAAATATTTAACTATATAATCCATAATATACTAATTAATTTATATTATTTATCTACATATTATATATAATAACTACTAACTAGTCTAATTAACCATGGAGCTTCTAATATACAACAAAAGAGTTATGTTTAAAAATATTTACATAGAAAGGAGGTCTGGTTCCTTTGAAGAAAAATGAATTATCGGAACCGCTATTATTTACTTTTGCCCTGAAAATTGTCAAACTATTAAGGGGTGAGTTTTACAACTCAGTGAGCTATAAATATATTATTATGCATAAAAGATTAGGTAAAGGACAATTTAATCTTCCAAATATTCATACCAAAATAATGGTAACAAAGGACAAGCAATGGAATTAAGGTCACATAATTAAAGAATAGGAATTATGGGAAAAAAAAAATAAAATATAACAAATATAGGGTCTCGTACTCGTATAAATCTTATTAGCTACATTTTTAGTAATTTAAACTGGTGAAATGACATAAGGCTGATCAAACTTTATGGCTAGGATTTAACCCTTCCTAGCTAGGGTTAATAAATTAATCAATGTGCACATTGCTGATGGTTCTCACCCACTACCCCATCGGAAGGTAACTTTGTCATGTCACTAAATTATCAATACAATAGTGGTTATGGTTACAATTAGGCTCAAATTCAATGTCAATATTATAAGAAAAGTCATATGAAATTGGTCAATTCTTTAATGAATAAATTTGGTAACTATAAGCATATTAATAATAATACTATAATAATCAATAAGGAAATTTTACATAAAATAAAATCAATTTCAAATGGTTAGGCTAGGTTTATGTTTCATAAGTGTCAATGTGCCAATTGGCAATAAATTCAAGGTTAAACATTTGGTGGATAAAAAATTGAATTCTTTGAGGCATTTAATCAAACTATATGATGGGCATAATTTTGGGTTCACTTAGATAAGGCTTGGAGGTAATTTCAAGTAAATATGAATAACACATATCAAGCTCACATTGCAAGGAAAATATTAGACAATTCAATTCAAGCAATAATCAAGGAGAATTGTCACCAAATTAACATGAAAATTAAACAAAAATTCAATGTAGTGGGCTTATGTAATTCGGCCAGCATAGTAATCAAAAGGGAAAGATTCTAAAATTTAAGCAAGCTAATTTTTATGCATAATAGTATGAGTATATCTCACCTTGATAATTATTTGAACTAAAATCACCCTTTAAGCACCAAAACTCAAATTAAATTAACTTGTCCTTCATCTCCATGACCACCATTCTTTTCTTGAATTCTTGATTCTCAAATTTTTCAATTTTCTAACTTTGCTTTTCTTTAAAAATTTTAGTTTTTTTCTTAGATTTTTTATGAGAATTCCTATAGTTCTTAGATATTTAGGCTTAATTTAAGGGATAAAAATAATTAGGTTTAGATTGGATGAAATTTAGATGGAAGAGTTTTGGAAGAAGAAGAAGAAAAAAGGAGGTGGAGAGTTGATAAGGTGGTTCGGCCACCAAGGAGAAAGGAGAGGAAATTTTAGGCCAAAAATAGAATTCTCTAGAATTATTGGATATTTTTGAATTTTTGATATTTATAGTTTAGCCCCTCAATTTTTCTTTATTTATAAATTAAACCCAAAAATTTTAATATTTATACTTTGGCCTCAAAAATAATTTTAGGTACTACTTGTTTCCATAATTTATTTATCATATAAATTTTAAGTCTCATAATTAATTTAGTGAAATTCTGTGTTAAATTATGTATTTTAGGTATAAAATTTGAATTTTAGGTACTAAACTGTTATTTTATCTTTAATTGTCTATTTTGGGTACTAAATTATTGTTTTACATTCAACTATTTAATTAAGAACTATAAAGTAAACTATTCTAGTTATAGGGTCTTATTTATAATTATTAAAAAATTCAGAGTGTTACACTCAATAAAATTCGATAAAATTTTTCCTTGAATTTTAATTAAACATACCTTACTCGTAAAATAGCTAGGGATATCTAGTATGCATATCATGTTGGCTTTCTCACGTACATTCTTCAATCAAATGATTCTTCTATAGAACTTTAACCATCGGTATCATCTTATTTTGAAGTTGCCTAACTTGTCGATTCACTATTTTGATTGGCATTACTTCGTAAGTTATGTCTTCATTTACTTCGATGACTTGCGGTTGAAGCACATGTAATGGATCTAAAAAATATTTGCAAAGTATGGATATGTGGAAAACTGGATGCACATAACTGAGTTGTGGTGGAAGTGCCAATCTATAGGAAACATTGTCAACTCTATTCAGAATTTCAAATGGCCCAATGTAACATGGTGATAGCTTCCCTTTCTTGCCAAATTGCATCACGCCTTTCATTTGTGAGATTTTGAGAAATACATGATCACCTACTACAAATTGAATATCTTTGCGCTTCGGATCTATATAAGTTTTCTGTCAGTCAAAAGCTATTTTCATCCTTTCTTTTATAATGGGAACTTTCTCTATAGTTTCCTTAATTAGTTTCGGACTTTCCAGCTGTTTCTCTCCTGGTTCAATCCAACAAACTGGTGATATGCATTTTCTACCATATAATGTCTCATACGGTGCTATGCCAATAGAAGAGCGATAGCTGTTGTTATAAGCAAATTTAATTAATAGTAAATATCAATTCCAGTTACCTCCAAAGTCAAGAACACTCAGTTGTAACATTTTCTCTAATGTTTGAATAGTACGCTCTATCTGTCCATCAATCTGTGGATGAAAAGTTGTACTGAAATGCAGTTAAGTATCCAATGCTTTCTGAAATTTCTATCAAAATCATGAAGTGAACTAAGTTCCTTAATTCGATATAATAGCCAATGATATCCCATGCAATCTGACTATCCTATCAACATATAATTAAGCATATTGAGCAACCGAGTAAATTGTCTTGACTTAAAAAAAATGAGCAGTTTTAGTTAATCGATTTACAATCACCCATATAGAATTATATTCCCGTTGAGTTCTTGGTAATCTTACTACAAAATCCATCGTCACCTGATTAAATTAACATATATTTTATTATATATATATATTTTATTGATTAAATTAATTAAAAAATTTGTTTTAGAAACTTCAAAAAGTTATGAGTCTCGTACACTCTCTAATTTTTTCTTTTATTTCACAAGATAAATGATCAAATTCAATTTTATTTTTATTTTTTTTAGTTATGAATGATATAATTTTTTTATTTTTTAAATATATTGCATTTATAATACTTTATTAATATGAATAAAAACACTTGGTAATTAATTAATTTTTTCTACATTTAAAATTTTAAAGACTTCTATTATTAAGCTATTATCATAACAATTATATAATAGTATTTAAATTATTTGATAAGAATAAAATATATATTTATGTATTTAAGTTAGTATAAATATATATATTTATGAGAAAAATTTTAACAATATTTGATTTGTATAATATATATACATTTTAATTTTTTTACCAATTAATGATATAATGTTAATTAGCCTATTAATATCATCTTTTTTTAAGTATTTGATTTTTTTTCTTATAAAAACAAAAGAAAAAATTACATGATATTATATTGATATATAGTATCATAATTTTTAAAGTTTTTTTTTTTTTTTTTTTTTTTTTTTTTTATTTTCATGTATTTCGCTTCTTTTTTAGCCTCCTGAGATTTGTAATTTTGATTTTGCCTACGGTAATAATAATAAGATTCATTTTATGAGATATCAATATAATAATTAATTATTTAAATTATAAGATATATGTTGATATTAACACGTGAATGTATCATAAAAATTGACCAAAGACTTTATCCGATATGTTACATTATATCTTTATCTTCTTAATCCTTATCAATACATAAAATTCCAATCCATCACAGAAAATGTTGAAAACTCTAGCAATACTAGCCCATGCACAGATGTCCTAAAAACAGAAGATGATGCCACCTTTGATCTTCCATTAAAGACAAAAACATAATACAGACTACACACTATAGACTATAAATAGAGCTGCAGTTATCATGCAAGAACATCCAAACAGCTCTTCCATTCGTCATTTGTTCCATCTTTCCAAACACCACGTGTTCATCTTCATAATCATCACAAAACCAAACAACCCCTAATTAATAAGCTATCTTCTTCTTTTATGTCTTGTCCTCTTTCTTTTTGCTCTGTTTTTTTCTCTCAAAGAAAGTAATTAGTTAGTTAATTAAGATGGTGATGATGGAATTTGTGAATTCTGTGTTGAATTGGGTTGTGCCTCCAGCGAGTTTAGTAATGTTAGCTTGTTCATGGCCAGCCTTGATCTTTATTAATACCTGTGGGTGGCTTTATAAATCCTTTTTTAGTGAGAATGTGGAAGATAAAGTGGTTATTATCACTGGTGCTTCTTCTGGTATTGGAGAGGTAATGACTTGTGTTTTTATGATTTGATGTAGCTTAATTTTTTTCCTGATTTAATTGCTTTTCTTCAAAAGAATGGGATGGGATTGGAATTTCAATTCTAATTTTTCTAGTCAGTATATAAAATATATATGTATGTTACTAATTGATAACAGAGAATGTGGAGAAAAAGTGAAAACCATTAAATTTCTGAAATTTTCATGTTTAATATGATGAGAACCACAAGAGTCCGTTAGTTGGCAACTACATGTTTCTTCTCTTGTTGAGAGGGTTAGAATTCTTTGATTAGACCAAAAATAATTTTCCATTTTTATTTCGCTCCGATTGTGATTTGAACTCCTATTTTTTGGAAAATTTAGCTTTGACTGACACTCGAACTTGAAATCTCACATCTTTATAGACGACTCCATTCCTAATTGGTGAAGTAATTTTAATAGCATAATTTCTATGAAATAAGATTTGTGGTAGAGTAAGAATGAGAAAGGAAAAGACCCTTTTTCCCATTACTTTCAAAATCATTGCATTATGCTCACTCTGGAAAATCACCCTCTTGAAGCATCCCTTCAGTAAAATGAAGACACTCAATATAGACTATATCATAACCAAAATAATATACTTAATTGATTAGATAAATTTCAGTTTTTCTTCAATATATTAAACTTGTTGCTAGTGTATGAAAATTAGAATTCTTGTATTGATTGCATAGGCATATTATAGAATTGATCATTGTGATTGCAGCAAATTGCATATGTATATGCAAAAAGAGGAGCAAATCTTGTGTTGATTGCTAGGAGAGAGAACAGACTACGAGGGATTAGTGAAAAAGCTAGAGATATGGGTGCAAAGCATGTTATGATTATGGCTGCTGATGTTGTCAAGGAAGATGATTGTCGGAGATTTGTTAATGAGACTATAAACTACCATGGACGAGGTATATGCGTATCACTTGCATCATGTTTGATAAATGTGTAAAAACAATTAATGGACATTAAACTGATTATAAAAAATTAAATCTTTTTTTTTTTTTCCCTTTCTCAGTACATTGACAATGAAGTTAAAAGCACTCACAGGCTTAGTCTAGTCGTAGTGTATCTCTCGAATGGGCAATAGACTCATACTCGAGTCTCCCATTCCTCCAATGTTCAAAAAAATGAAGTTAAAAAATTTTCACTCGAGAAATTTAAACGAGTGAAAAAAGTCATCATTGTATGAGTTTCTTTATTTTGATTGATGTGTTTTCATTATGCAGTGGATCATCTAGTCAACACGTCAAGTCTTGGACACACATTCTATGTTGAAGAAGTTATAGATACTTCTGTGTTTCCTCCTTTGATGGTAAGGCTTATTATAGGCTGCATGAATGAGAAGATATTTGAAAGAGTATATTCACACACCTGGCACTTTCTTTTTTTTATCAGTATTAGTCCTAAAATAATCGTGGAATGTATTTGTTGATTCTCAGGACATAAATTTTTGGGGAAACGTGTACCCAACTTTTGTTGCTCTTCCTTACCTTCATCAGACAAATGGGAGAATCATTGTTAATGCAGCAGTTGAGAATTGGTTACCTCTGCCAAGAATGAGCTTATATGCTGTGAGTATATATAGTCTAGGATTACTATAATTTGTTTTCTTTGAAATCATATCGTTTGGGATATTTTGTTGTGTTACAGATATTGAACAATTAAGTCACTTCAGTTTCTACATCATTAGTTAGTGAGCTACGGAGGCATATATTTTAGTTGTCGTAAGGGCTAAATGTAAGGGCGCCTCAATGCATGAGATCCCCTGCTTTATGTGACAAAAACTTCACATAGCTAATGTGTAATATCAATGTTATTTTAGTATCCTGTTGATATTAGCCAAGTATTTGTGCAGTGATAAAATTATGATAAACAGAAACTCCACCTTGCTGTTTTTCCTCTTTACAACTCTTCCTTCTAAATTTTCCATAATGTGCATTCCTTTTTTCGGGTTAGGCAGCAAAAGCTGCTTTGGTAAACTTCTATGAGACACTGAGATTCGAATTGAACGGTGATATTGGAATAACAATAGCAACACATGGTTGGATTGGAAGTGAAATGAGTAGAGGAAAGTTTCGGCTAGAGGAGGGCGCAGAAATGCAATGGATAGAAGAAAGAGAGGTAAGTCTCTGCCATTATTTATATACATTGATTGTCCTGAAATCACACTTTCATGGTATAATTGAATGATCAATACAACATCAATATCCTAGTTAATGCATTCTTCTTCTTATATTGGCAATTTGGAGTTGTCATTAGAATTTTGAAATTCCTTATTTTGGCATTTCTAGTGCACAAGGCTCCTTACTTTGGAAGAGGTAGAGGAAAGTCATTTATTATATATAGTCTTTCCCATTCCCATGCTTTCTGCAAAGGTCCATTTTATTTCCTCAATCGATATAATTTTTCTTGACCTTCTGGACACAAAGGAGAAACCTCACGCCAATGCTCGTCCGATGAAGTTATTAATACTCTAGATTCATACCTTTTTGTTTTAGGTGCAAGCAGCAGGTGGTCCAGTAGAAGAGTATGCAAAGTTGATAGTATCTGGCGCGTGTCGAGGGGATCAGTATGTGAAATTTCCAAGTTGGTATGATATATTCCTCCTCTATAGGATTTTTGCACCGACTGTTCTGAATTGGACATTTCGGTTACTGCTCTCGACGCATAGTGCAAGAAGAACTTCTCTGGTAGGCACTGGGAGAGGTATGCTGGAAGGGACCCCTCCTAGGAAACTTCTTACTGGTCCTAAAAGCTTCAACAAACACAGTCCAGTGCAGATACAGAAACTGGAATAAAAGAAGCCTTTGGCTAAGTGAATTATGTAATTACAGGTTTTGTTCATACACTTACAGAAACAAAATGTGTTTTTAGGCATAATCAGTTTGGAATTCTTTTGAAATTTGATGAGTAAGTGGGGATTATTTAAAGATCTTGTCCATTTCAACATATAAATGATTTTATATATCACTTTGAAAAGTTAGAAATAAAAATGGATCTTGAATTTTTGAATTTAGGTAAACATATAATTAAAGAATATTAATTTATGAAAATTTGTTTACAAGTTGTGCTCCAAATCAAGCATGAAGGTATAATTATTTATTTATTTATTGTTTTTAATTTGGAATGCAAAACCCTCCTTTTAAAGATTAAATTTTAAACAATCAAATGATCAACTCATAGTTAGATTTCTTTGATGAGTTACAAATTTTTTGGGCTGAAATTTCCAATTAATACTTTGGCTTACTTATTTTTTTTTTTTTATTTTTTTGTTTTAAGCAGTAGAAAGAAGAATTCAAACTTGAATTTATTATTCATTCAAATTTAAATTTATTAACCATTGAAAAGGTACACTATCATTAATATATTATATTAAAAAATATTTATTTTTAAAATATTAGTTTAGTAATTGAATTGAATCAAATTTAAATAATTGAGGGTATAAAGGAAAATAATAAAAATTAAGAATTTTTAATATGTTAATTATACTCTTTTATTAATTTTACCCCAAATAATATCTTTAATTATTTTACAAAATAATTTAATTATTTCTTTATCACTTTTAAGTTTATATATATATATTGATTTGATTTATTTTAATTATTTGAAATTTTAATAAATTTATTAATTATTTTTTTCTCAAATTAGAGAAGGAGAGATCATATATTTGAAGATATGAACATACAAATACTTACTGTTACTCATATTTAAGTATGCCATTTACTCATAATTTTAAATATTTTGTTTACATGTATTTTTACTTTATTTCAATATATATTCAATCATGATTTTGAATAAACTGCACTAATCATAATGTATTTTATATAATATTTATTATATATTGAATTCAATTATGATTTAAAATTTTAAGTTTATTTCAGTTTAATATCAAATTTTTAACTAGCTATTTAAAAATGTAACTTTGTAACTAGCTATGTAAAATGAATTTTATAGATAATTTATAAATAAATTTTTTAATAAAGTTTATATGTAAATGAATTGAATTTCATATTATATTAACTAAAAACTATCTAATATTTAATTTGAGGTATAATTAAGAAAAAAAATACATTTAGCTTAATGGAATGTCGCTTATAATCCACTAAGCAAATAAACTATTAATTAGTACGTCATAAGATATCTAGTTTTTATTATTTCCCTTCAATACCCTTAATTATACTATTTAAATCTTGATTCAATTGAGCTATAATACTTTTATTATTATACATCATATTTTTTTAAATAAATTATTAATTAATTAAGTTTTTTTCAAATTTATTACCACGATGTCTTATCATCAAACACTTCACAACATTCATTGGTATCAATAAATTATTATTTATTATTTTGGATTTAAGTTATTAATAATCAACTTTTCCATAATTCTCATTTGATATTATTTTGGGTTTGAGTTCATTAATTTCAAGTACAGGGTTTTTTTTTTTCCTAATAAGTTTGGGTTATTTTTGGAGTGAGATAAAAAAAGATTCTATGAAAAAAAATTATTAATTTAAATTGTGAAGATGTTGAATTAAATATAAATTGTGTTAAAAAGGTTTAACTGATTGGTTTCTTTTTTAAGAGATTGATTCAACTTCATTACTTTTAAAATCATGGTTAAAATAAACTAGAGAAAAATAAACTCAAAAAATAAGAAAATTTAAGAAAAATCTAGATCTCATAAATAGATAAAAAAATCTAAACAAGAGAAATTAGATTTATTAAAAACGTTCTAAATTTAGAAAATCAAATATGAAGCATAGGTGATGAATACTGTAGATCAAACTCTTAGATCAGCAATCCCAATCTTGAAAGCAAAAATAGAGAGAGTGGTTGATGAAGACTCTATCTAAGAAGACAATGCTATTATAACTACCTCAGACAATCATAGAAGTAGATCTACCATTCTAAAACATGACTATATAAAAGTTTGATGAATAACTAAAGCCTTAAAAACATCATCATCCCCCATAAGCACCACTCTATTCGTTTGGAAGAAATTCAAGATTTGATACTCAAAACTATCAAACTCACTCAATGCCATCCGAAGATGGAATGAGCAATTTAAAGGGTTAAGAAGAACCCAAATTATTTCATGGCAGCACTAACTAAACTACCATAAAGAGACAAAGAACCCAATCAAAAGAAGAAAAACAAAACAAGGAAAAGGAAGAGGAGGAGGTGCTACTGGACTAAGCTGGTAACACCTCAAGATGAAGACACAATATGTGTAGAAAGAAGGAAGAGAAAAAGGAAAGTAGAGAGAGATAAAGAAAAGTTAATAATAATCGTTACTGCATTTTCAACTTCACTTTAAATTTTATTAATAGTGCAACTTTGATACGTATTAGAACTAATGGAATTTAGAGTATATATTTTGTATGTGATAAGTTCAAGTCGGACATATAAATTGAGTTAAATTTTTCATATTTATTAATAACTACAAGAGTAACAAACATAATAATAATAATAATAATAATAATAAAACTTTTCTACATTTTCTCAAGAAAAATTTCATCTAGAAAATATTTATTATTAGAGGAAAAACTAATCCAATTTGAAATGTTTACATATTCATAAAAGGGGATGAACCAATCTCACAACTTTGTAGTTGCACATCCAATACAAGTTAGAACATTGGTTATAATTAATCATCTATGACAATCTTTAATAACAATAATTTAATGTATCTTATACAATTTCATTTGTATTTTTCTGTAAGTAGAAAACAGTTGTGACAACTCAAATCCGAGAGCACGTGATCAACAATAGAGTAGGAGCATGAAACTTTCAAAACTCATAACAAATAAAACTGCAATATGATAACTATAACACAAAATAGGAATTATGACTCACATGTTAAGTATAACTTATGCAAACATCTCATCAATGTCACTCAAGGCCATCATTTCATACATACCAAATTATTATCAATCATTTTCTGCTTAACAGAACAATGTTACAACAATAGACTAACGAAACTCATCTATCCTTCAACGCAACAACTCAAACTAAATAGAAATACAAGTAATAGAAATAGTTACATAACTTATTATTATAAAATATCTTTATTGTATGCCAGTATTTTCGAATTACTTTTTAATTATATTTTATCAAAAAATAATAATATTTAAAGAATATAAAAATATTTTGAAAACTACATTTCAATAATTAGTTATGGATATTTAATTAAAATTATGAGTATAAAATTATTTTGGATTTATTATATTTAAAAAAAATTAATAAAAGTAATGAGAAATGTATTTTAAGAGATTGATTTTAAATTTTATAAATTTATTATTAATTACTGGTTTTGTAATTAATACATTAGTTTTATTATGTATTAATTAAATTTGTAACTAATTTTCTATTTATGTAAAATAAATATTTATTTATTAACTATTATGTTTTATTATATTGATTATTTATTTAATTATTATTTAAGAATTTATCTTTATATATTTTTGGGAGAATATTTTTGAAATATTTCTTAGATTTTTAAAATATATATTAACATTTATTATTATTATTCAATTAAAATTAAAATTTATTATTTATTTATTAATAGATTATTAAATTAATTTTTGAAAGACTATTTTCAAAATATTTTTTAGGTTTTAAATGATAATATTATTATATTATATTATTAAAAAATGAAAAATCGAAATATCTAGAAGATGTCGAGAACTGGCCATCCAGTCGATGGAGCCTACCACACGCCATACTAGAGGAAGGAGCAGCTGCCAACCACTTCAGGGAAGCTGTGGCGATCAGAACGGAGCTAAGATGGCAGCGAATGTGTCAAAAATAGCTCACCGGCGATGAATTAAATTTTGGACGATTCTGGCTGTTGTCTCTATAATGATTTTGATGATATAATTGAAATTCAAAATAAAGTGTTAATTAATATATTTGAGTTAAATAATTATTTTATTTGTGTTTAAGTTTTTGTTTAAAAACAGGACTTCATGCTTGTGAATATTATTAATGCCCGTGAACAAGATCAAGGCAAAATATGAAATTTACTCAGAAAAGATTTTCAAGCCTGTGAACTTTTCTTCACAATCGTGAAAGAGTTTCACGCCCATGATCTTGATTCATGCCCATGATTAATTTAAAAATGGTTTTGGCTTAGATACAGAAAGAATTTTTAAGACCGTGAAAAATTATTCACGCTCATGAAATATTTTCACGTCAATGATAGTTGTTTACGCCTAAGGATGTTTTAAAATTTGAAATTGGCACAGAAAATTTAAAGGCCATGAATTTTGGGTCAAGTCCGTAAAGACTCATCTTCACGATAATAAATATTTGTTATGCTCGTGAATCGGTAGTTTCCTGTCAACGTCAAGGCTGATCTGTTTTAAATATAGCTGTTGAAAAAAGATTTAGAGACAAATCTTACATTAAATGCAACCAGAACGGTCACATTTAATAACCATTCATTGAAGGTTATAAATACATGAATATTTGAAGTTCTAACATGAAGTGAAGCATATATTTAAAGTGAAATCAAATTGTTAATTCATACTCTATTTTCTGAACTCTTTAAACTTTATTTCTTATTCTTAGAATTCTTACTAGCTTTTGCTAGTTTTAGCTCCTCATACTTCATTGTATACCATTGGAATAATTTTGTATAAGTTGAGAGAGACTTAAAAATTTCTATCTTTGTTATTGAGAGTAAAAAATCTGAGTTGTAACTCAGTATGTATAGGCTGAAATCCCTGACAATCTATTGTAATTGATTTGAGTGGTACACCCGGTTCTAGTGGAAGGAATTTGGCTCTAAACCACTATAAATTGGCTGAGCTCTCTTAACCTTTATCTTTTATTATTGTTTGTTATTTAAAATTAACATATCTATTACATATTAGTTGTATATTTTCTTTAAGATTTTTTAAACTTATATTCACCCCCCTCTTGGAGTATTGCCATAGGAGTATTCACATCGGCCAATTCCGGTGGAGTTTTTTTGTGATTCTTGTTTCTTTGGACTCCATTTTTTGTGGGCTTTTCATGGGTACCTCTTTTGTCACGAGTGAAGATTGGAGTCGAAATAAGAAAAATGGAACAAGCGTAGATTTCAGACAAATTTTGTGTAAGTAGGTTTAAATTTATTCTAAAATTATTTATTAATTATTTGGAGACAATTTTGAGAAAAGGATTGAGTATTTATACTGATATTGAAAAATTTAGACAGTTAAAATTTAATAATTGTGTTTATTTTGAGTAAATAAATTAAGATAAATTATTTTAGATTATTTATAATTATTATAAAAATTATTTGGATGGTAATTATAGAAAAATATTGAGTTTGGCAGTGGTTTTAAAATTTTCGGATAGTGAATTATTAGTAACTATGTATAATTTAGGAGTAAAAATTTAAAATAAATTGGTATTAGTAACTTGGAGTAATTATAAATATTATTTGAAGGATATGTGTGGAATATAATTATTGAAAAGTTAAATTATTGTGAAATAACTTAATTAGGGCTATAGTTTATTTAGATAAATAAATTATTTTAAATTAAAATAAGTTATTAAATGTCACACCCCAACTCTAATGGTGTGACGGTCCTAGGGCAAGGGTAGGTTTAAGGCCGCCATAAACCCATAGAACCCTCATATCCTAGATCTCATACACATTTCATATTTACATCATATATATAATTATCCTTAAAACATTCATTTCAAAGATTTAAGTAATCACCATTCATACATATATATGTTTATCATTAAAGAATTTCCTCTTGTTCCTTACCAATCAAAAGATATTTCCCACATCACTAAGGAACAAGGGTAACCCAATTATAACAGTTTAGACATCAAAATATTATCATCCTCAATATCTAACTACAGAACTCTAGAGTATACTCTCAATACATATAGTTTCATAATACAGTTCAATAAATATATATAAATCAAATTGATTACAGTGGAGACTTCTTGGAAGAATGAATCAAGAAGCTCTGTCTTCTATATTAGCTCCCTCACGGGCTACACTATCACCTGAAATCCACAGAAGAGGAGTGAGCCTTCAACTCAGTAAGATATGAACATGCAATATAAAAGAAATATATATATATATATATATATATCAATCCAAAGAAAAGGTCAATCCAAAGAACATGGTTAAGAAATTATCATATGGTTATGCTTACAAGAACAGCAGAGCTCACAATCGAATAGCATTATCAAATCACATGATAGAACTGCAGAGTGTATCAGTAGCCTTGCTAGCTATCATAACAGAGCGCATCAGTAGTCCTTGCTATCTTATCGTAAACACATGCTTGGCCAGGAATACGCCTAGAGCTCATGGTCCCCTCTAGGTGGAACACTGATAAAAACCCTATCAGCTAGGTTCCCAAAGTGCACAATGGACCAATGACTTTACTCTTATTGGGAAGAGCGTTCTATCCATAAGGTCATCTGGTTGCAATCTCACAAGAAATCAGATTGGTCATAAGACCATCAACATATAATGTAAAATTCAGTCGAGTTAACAAATGGGTTTCATACGAAATTGGTCCAAGGAAAGATTACCAAGTCATTTACAAGATAAATATAGTAATCACATGAAACAATTATCATCTGTTTGAGAATATCATGGGAATTTCATTTAATAGTTCAATAATACAATGTCATATAACATGTGAATCATATTGGTGAACATTAAGAAGGCTTGGACATATC
>CANXYC010616452.1:0-15661 GCA_948193065.1 Aleurites moluccanus | reverse complement strand
AAATATGGATAAATTTCAATCTTTAGAAAGATCAAAGAATGATCAACAATAACAAGTGGCATTTAATCAAGAAGGAAACATACTCATTGGGTTAACAAATCAAAACATGGGTATGCATAATGATGTATACATTACTCACCTCATACAGTACTTCCTATTGCACTTTACTTATTCCTTCCATTTCCAATTCCATTTCCTTGGTCCATTGCTCACATACTCATCACTGTCTTTCATTCAATCTTGACTCTAAATATCCAATTAATTTTCATTTAGATACTATTTAACATAAACTTACATTACTTATACTTATATTAAAGAAAATTCCCAAATTACTGGGGTTTTTTGTGCAAAATTCTTTATTGGCAGCCTGTGTTCTATTACTAATACCTCTCTCTACAATTATCCAATTGTTTCAATTCTTGTTCCTATATAAATTTAACATATAAGGTTCTAACATATCTAAATTTCACATTAAAATCATTACTACACAATTTATGGTGTTAATTTAAACTTAGGCCTATAACCAGCCCTGCTACCCTTTATTCTGCCTGAAGTTCTATTATGGCAGATTCTGTTCTTTTGCTAATAACTCAATCAATACTTAACCAATTACTGTAATTCTTTTTCCTATTAAAAATAGACACATAAAATTATAACATATCCAAATTTTAAAATTTTTGTATCACTGTATAATTATTAGTGAATTTTTAAAATTAAATTATTGTCCTAAAATCTCTATCCAACCATGCCCTGTTTCTATGCCTATAATAAATTTCGTACTCATCCAATTATAAAACCATTTTATAGTAATTTTACAATAAATGATCATCTTTAATGTTTAACACTTTCTCTAATTCAGACTTTAAGGTCCTTATATTAATACAACTCTGTAACCTATGTTTTGTTAAACAATCAATCCGGGTAGTCTACACTTATGACCTAATATCTCATAAACCACAATTCCAATTACAAAACCCTTTTACATAAAAATACATAAGATACTAATAAACACTTTTAATGTTGAATATTTCTTCTAATTCTGTCGCTATCATTATGTACAATAAAAATACTGTAGCCTTTGCCAGAAAACCTAATTCCAGTCCAGTCACAGTTTTTACTCAATAACTCTTTCCTCACTTCGGATTTTTGAAATTTCTTTTACAGAAATCTAATTAACATATTTATCTACAACTTTCATCTTTTAACCATCCTTAAATTAAGTCTTTAAAATTTCAGAATAATAGCCATAATTTACTGCCTCAAAATAAAATTCAAAAACTATATTAACCCTAACTCATTCTTAATATTTTTAGCTTAATTACTTCAATTGTTTACCAAATCAAATCATTTAACTCTTAAATTAAACTAAAAACTGAAGTTTAAGAACCTTATCTTAAGTTAAACTCTTGAATTCCATCCTCTTTGATCCCTCCAATTGCTTAAATTTCAAACTTTCTATTAACTATCTTCATTAAGCTTCTTTCTTCCATTAATCTTTCCTAATCTTTTTGTTAAATGATTTCTATGAAATTGTAGAAGTAATTCTCTCTCTCTCTCTTTTTTTTTTTTCTATATAAGTGGTTCGGCATCCCCAAAATAAAATAGATAGCTTTCTTCTATTTTATATATATATAAAATGCTAATAGAAATTGCAAGGTAGAAACAACTTTGAAGAAAATTCTAGAAACAAATAATTGTCAAATTCTTGTTAAAGCTTAAGAAAATATCCTCAATATTTTTTTGACCCTTTGCTGAATATGCAGCTGGCCACTCCTTTCTTTGTTCTAGAATGGATGGGTCCCACACCTTGAATAATTATACTTTGACTCAAAATTTTTCTTATTTGTATTTTTGACCCCAAAACTTTCTGTAATTTATTCTGTCGATTCTATTTAAATTCTACCTTAAGTGTTTCCAAAATTGCTCTCAAAGTTGCCTTTATTTATAATTTTGCCATTACTCTCATTTTCAGTGTTCTAAAATATTTTTCAACTCTTTCTTTTTACTATAATTTCACATAAAAATAACTTATTTAATCCCCCTAGGTTTGGATCAAAATTTTTTAAATTAGCTGGACTACTATTTTTCCGGCAGTGTTTTCGACACCGACGATTTCCGTAAAAGTTTTGCATTTGCTTCCTAATTGTGTCTCTAAAATTATTTTCTATCATTTCAATACTTTTAAACCATAAATTGAGAATCAATTCATGCTTATAAGATGGGGCTTCCTAGGATATTACACAAGTGGTAAGTAATAATTAACTAACTAGTGATAACTAATTTCCTCCAAAAAAAAAAAAAAAAAAAATAGTGATAACTAATACATAATAAAAAATAACGATTTGAATTGGGACAAAAAAAAAAAAAAAAAGTGAAAGCTTGATTGGACATCCGAAAAAAGTATAGGGACTAATTTAGCTCTTAACCATATATATATATATATACTGACAAAAAAAATTCAAGTGAAAGAATACTAAATAAGGATGCTCAAGAATAAAAGTTTTAATCCAACACTTATCCTTCTACAAACTTTATTTCTTGAAAAATAATTTAAATAAAAAAATATTAATGTATAAAATTATAATACCCAAATTTTAAATTTTGTTTACGCGTATGATATTTTTCGAGCTTAGATTTAATATTAGATGGCCATTGATCCATATCGTTAGTGAGTTTCATAGAGTCTTAGAAATTATTTTGTTAAAATATTATTGAGATATTGAGTTATAAAATTAATGTCAAATGGCTAAGTAGCTTTAAGAAGAGATCTTGATGGTTGTAAGGGGTATTACTATATGGTAGCAGTCATAAATTTTCTTCTGTTAAAATTTTTTTATAATGAAACTTTTCATGTAACGGGCATTGCCCTTTGATACCAACTTTAAAATTTTACTGTCTTAATTTGTTAAATTAAATAATAGGTGTTAATCATACTTAATGACTATAAATGTCCTTCATAAATCCTAACTCAGAAATACAATTAATGGGTGTTACCACCATATAATGGTCGTTACCTATCGCAAGCTATAAATAAAATACTCATTTTAAATATTTTCACTTCTTTAAAAATTTCTTCTTCATCTTCTAAATTTTAATGAGCCCCAACATGTTTCTACCTTATGAATAATAAAAATAAGTAAGATCAAAAGAAACCGACGCAAGATTGTAATACCCTAGAAAATTCCCATAAGAACATAAATAACATAACTAATTATCAGATTGGGAACACCGAGATAATCAAGAAAAATTTTTGAACCTCAGTTGAATGTATTTATGATACTGTCCTGGAAAATATTATTGTTAATTATACTGCTAGGTAAAATAGCAGTCCGGTTGACAGCTGAATTTCTGAATCAGATCAGGGGGGTAAAGAATCATATATATATATATATATATATATATATATATATATATATATATATATATATATGAAATTTTAGTGAAAAGGAAAAGTTGAAAAATGTTTTGAAACACTGAAAATTTGAATAATGGCAAAATCGTAAATAAGTCAAACTTTAAGGGTATTGTGGGAAACCCATTGTATGAGTTCCAGAATGGTTCTGAAAATATTTTTATAATAAAGTACAGATAAAAAGAATCCATTTTCAGTTTCCACTTTGAAACTTGATTCTCAATAGAATTAATAAAATAAATTACAAAAGAAAATGGGGTCAAAATCCAATTATTGGAAAGTTTAAGAACCTAAATATAATTTGCCTATTTTGCTTACAATATAAGCATGCCTTAGAATATTTTTAGCCATTCTTCTTCTTGTTCTAGCTTTGGATGAAATCACCTTTGCTTTCTTCCTTCAAATTTTTCAAGCCAATTCAAAAGGAAAACCTAAGAAAACTTAAGATCAACCTTTAATTCTTCCCTTTCCAACCTTGATTTACATAGAAAATTAAAGAATTTCAAGATCTATTACCATATGAATTTTGTCCCACTCACCATACCAAGGTAATGAGTTGATTTCTTTGGTTTATTAGTTAATTTAGATGTATTAGATGATGTTTAGAATGAGTTTAGTGTTTATTGACATCAATTGATGCATTTGATAGATTTTTTCCAATTTGGAAACCCTGGCTTAAAGTTGTGAGATTTGAATATTTGAATTAGTGTTAGTTAATATTAAATAAGGTTATAATATATTAATTGGAGGCTTATTGATGGTTAAGTTATGAATGGTTTGATGTAGAACACAAAGATTTGGAAAGTTGTGATTTTTGTCTACTTTGAAGATTTTGGTGGCAAAGCAAGCAATCAAGCCAATTTGATGTATTAGGTAAGTTTAATATCCATCATTTGTCATGCCATATATATTGAAATATTGATTGGAAACTTGCTCCAAAAATCTTACCTTGGCTGAATGCCATTAAGGCATTTTTGCCTTGATTTTTTCTTTGTTATCCTTTGATTTTCTATGCCTAATTAGTCCTTTGTATATTGTTTATTGACGGAAACCAAATGCCTATTGAATAATCTATATTGTGTATTTGTTAATTGAAATTGGGGTAATTTTAATGTTGCACCAAAACCTTGCAAAAATATCTAATGAAAGTTGCACACCAAGTGTTCGATGAATTGCCTAGTCCAAAATCCATAGGCCTACTGTTTGATTTTACCCATAGGCCTACCACTTGAATGTCATCGTCGCCAGTGATATTGGCATGCCAATTGAGCCAACTTCTTGACTTTGATTGTCCAACTTTTTGTCACGACCCGGTTCCCGGACCGCAACGGTCCTAGGGACGGGAAATGCCAATGGCGACCGGCACCCGTAGAACCCAGTACCATTGCACAATCTATGAACCTCAATATATTATTCAGTTATTATAGTTACCATCGATTATGTTATCCTATTATTCATTCTGGTATGCATTCTGCAAATGGCTGTCACAATCATATATCATATAACATCATCATCATATAAGCAATATTTACCATCAAATATCATATATATATATATATAATGTTCATCTCCTAGCTAACCCGTACATACCCATGGAGCAGCAAGATAATGAACACCAAAAGTAAATACAGAATATATAAAAAATATACACAATAGTCTATAGCAGGAATCCACGGAAGACAGAAGACTGGATCCTGCAACCTACTCCTCTCCTGAAATGGTTAAACAATGAAACGGGTGAGTATAGATGATACTCAGTGAATTTATATGCATCACAATAAATAATAATGGTTATCATTAGGCAATGGTATCAGTCAAAGGAAATATAGTATACAGTATGGATATCAAGGTACAGTAAAGCCAAAGAAATAACAATTAGGTTCGGTTACATATGGCAAGACAGATAATGGGATGGACTGTATAAAAAGAAATCATACAATCTCTAGTCAGTCAATATGGACCAAGTAGGTCTCCAGTATCAATAAGCATAAGGCTAATCAGGCCCTATGGCCAGGACCATAACCCTTCCTAGCTAGGGTTCAGTAATACAATGTGCACAAGGTCGACAGTATTTCCCCACTACCCTGTCAAATCGGTAGTTCTGCCAAACCATATCAGGGTCAATAACGAGGGATACCATAAGCAATAATTGCATCCAGATATCAGTCAATTCAATAACAGTCAGTTTGGTATCAGTCAGTACAGTATTCATTATAATCAATGTAAATGCTAAATACAATATACAAGCAATAATATAGGGTTTGGCAATAAGGAAAGGTATAAAACAAAAGTTGGTTCGGTGACTGAAAATGGTAGGTCAATTGGCATGCCAATATCGCTGGCGACAATGGCATTCAATTGGTAGGCCTATGGCATGCAAACCAATAGGCCAATGGTAAATGAACTAGGCATTTTATCGAACACTTATTGGGCATACCTTGGCAAGCCAATAGGTTAGGTTTGGTAGCAAATTTGACTTGCCTAATCAAACCAACAACAAACCACATTGTCAAACAAAGCAAGGGTATCAAGAAATAAGATTAAACAACATTAAAATAGAATCAAATTGGCAAGGAAAATCAAACAATTCCAAAGGCAATTTAGGCATACTAGGGTTCAGCCATGAAGGTTAATTTGCCAGAATTATCAATTTAATGATTCAAACATGTTATTTGATATAATGTAAACTCACCTAATGCTCCAAATAGCCAATGCACACTTCCATTCCACCAATTCCACCAAATTCCCAAATTTTACTTACTTTGAAAATCCAATTTTAGCAATATCCAATTCTACATTAAATTATCCATCAATTAGTTATTCATTCATATCCAATTAACCATTTCTAATCTCAATTAACATAAGCACATCCTAATTCAACAATTCATCCTTTACAACTTTAATTTACTAAACCAAATTGGGAATTCCATCAAATTAGGATAAACTAATGCAATTAAACATCATACCCATTCAATTAAACCTAAATAAAACAACAATCAAACTAAACAAAACAACTCTTACCTCAATTCCCCCAAGTTGGCCGAAATCTTCCCTCAATTATTCCTCCCAAACCTTTGCTCCTTCCTTCAAATTAAGAATGGAAATGGCTTTAGCTATCTTGATTTCCTATATTTCTATAAACTTTCTTAACAAATCTATAAGGAATATGAAAGAATGAAGATGGAAGAAAAACAGAAATGGTTCAGCAAACAAGTGAAGAAGAAAGGAAATGGAGAAACCGAAATGGCTAAGGCAAATAAAAGACAAAGATCAAATGAAAAATTACAACTAAACCCTCAAACTTCCATCCTTTATACTTTAGTCTTTAAATCTTCTGTAATTTATTCTGACAATTCTGTCAGGATTTAGATATTAGAGTGGGAAGTGAATAGGCTTATTTTAATTTATACTTATTTATAAAAATAGTTTTGGAGTCATTCTGTAACCCCGACCGACCACTTTCCACTATTCACTTTGAATTTCCATTTATTTATGAAAATGCCATTGCTTACTTTTTCAGTGTTCCTAAATGATTTCCAATTCTTTCTTTTTACCAAAATTACACATAAATTATGGTCATCTTTTAACCTTAGATCAACTTCAAAAATTCTTCCGTTGACCGGACTGCTAATTTTTCGGCAGCATTTCCGACACCGCCAGTTTCTGGAAAAGTGTCAAGTTTGCTTTCTAACTACGTCTTTAAAATTATTTCCCACCATTTCAAGACTAATGGACCACATATTGAGAATTAATTCATGTATACATGCATACTGAGAAGCGTGGTGGGCCCATAACCCACAGGTCCCTGGATCGAAACCAGGCTCTGATACCACCTCTGTCACGACACGGTTTCCAAGACCGCAACGGTCCTAGGGCACGGGAAATGCCAATGGCGACCGGAACCCTGTAGAACCCAGTACCAATTCATAATCTATAAACCTCAATATATTATTCAGTTATTATAGTTACCATTCATTATGTTATCCTGTTATTCATTCTGGTATGCATTCTGTAAATGGCTGTCACAATCATATATCATATAACATCATCATCATATAAGCAATATTGACCATCAAATATCATATATATATATGAAATGCTCATCCCCTAGCTAACCTGTACATACCCATGGAGTAGCAAGATAATAAACACCAAAAGTAAATACAGAATATATCAGAAATATACACAATAGTCTGTAGCAGGAATCCATGGAAGACAGAAGACTAGATCCTACAACCTACTCCTCTCCTGAAATGGTTAAACAATGAAACGGGTGAGTATAGATGATACTTATTGAATTTACATGCATCACAATAAATAATAATGGGCATCATTAGGCAATGGTATCAGTCAAAGGAAATACAGTATACAATATGGATATCAAGGTACAGTAAAGCCAAAGAAATAACAATTAGGTTCGGTTACATATGGCAAGACAGATAATGGGATAGACTGTATGAAAAGAAATCATACAATCTCTAGTCAGTCAATATGGACCAAGTAGGTCTCCAGTATCAATAAGCATAAGGCTGATCAGGCCCTATGGCCAGGACCATAACCCTTCCTAGCTAGGGTTCAGTAATACAATGTGCACAAGGTCGACAGTATTTTTCCACTACCCTGTCAAATTGATAGTTCTGCCAAACCATATGAGGGTCAATAATGAGGGATACCATAAGCAACAATGGCATTCAGATATCAGTCAATTCAATAACAGTCAGGTTGGTATCATTCAGTACAATATTAATTATAACCAATGTAAATGCTAAATACAATATACAAGTAATAATAAAGGGTATGGCAATAAGGAAAGGTATAAAATAAAAGTTGGTTCGGTAACTGAAAATGGTAGGTCAATTGGCATGCCAATGTCGCTGGCGACAATGGCATTCAATTGGTAGGCCTATGGCAAATGAACTAGGCATTTCATCGAACACTTGGTGGGCATACCTTGGCAAGCCAATAGGTTAGGTTTGGTGGCAAATTTGACTTGCCCAATCAAACCAACAACAAATCACATTGTCAAACAAAGTAAGGGTATCAAGAAACAAGATTAAATAACATTAAAATAGGATCAAATTGGCAAGGAAAATCAAACAATTCCAAAGGCAATTTAGGCATACTAGAGTTTGGCCATGAAGGGTAATTTGCCAATGGTTTCCAATTATCAATTTAATGATTCAAACATGTTATTTGATGCAATGTAAACTCACCTAATGCTCCAAATAGCCAATGCACACTTCCATTGCACCAATTCCACCAAATTTCTAAATTTTGCTTACTTTGAAAACCCAATTTAAGCAATCTCCAATTCTACATCAAATTATCCATCAATTAGTTATTCATTCATATCCAATTAACCATTTCTAACCTCAATTAACATAAACACATCTTAATTCAACAATTTATCCTTTACAACTTTAATTTACTAAACCAAATTGGGAATTCCATCAAATTAGGATAAACTAATGTAATTAAACATCATACCCATTCAATTAAACCTCAATAACATCTAAAATAACAATCAAACTAAACAAAACAACTCTCACCTCAATTTCCCCAAGTTGGCCAAAATCTTCCCTCAATTATTCCTCCCAAACCTTTGCTCCTTCCTTCAAATTAAGAATAGAAATGGCTTTAGCTACCTTGATTTGCTATATTTCTATAAACTTTCTTAACAAATCTATAAGGAATATGAAAGAATGAAGATGGAAGAAAAAGAGAAATGGTTCTGCAAACAAGTGAGGAAGAAAGGAAATGGAGAAACCGAAATGGCTAAGGCAAATAAAAGACAAAGATCAAATGGAAAATTACAACTAAACCCTCAAACTTTCATCCTTTACACTTTGGTCCTTAACTCTTCTGTAATTTATTTTGACAATTCTGTCAGGATTTAGATATCAGAGTGGGGAGTGAATAGGCTTATTTTAATTTATACTTATTTATAAAAATAGTTCTGGAGTCATTCTGTAACCCCGACCGACCTCTTTTCACTATTCACCTTGATTTTCCATTTATTTACGAAAATGACATTACTTACTTTTTCATTGTTCCTAAATGATTTTCACTTATTTCTTTTTACCAAAATTACACATAAATTATGGTCATCATTTACCCCCAGATCAACTTCAAAAATTCTTCCGTTGACCGGACTGCTAATTTCTCGGCAGTTTTCCCGACACCGCCAGTTTCCGGAAAAGTATCAAGTTTGCTTTCTAACCGTGTCTCTAAAATTATTTTCCACTATTTTAAGACTAATGGACCACATACTGAGAATTAATTCATGCATACATGTTATGACTTTCTAGGGTATTACACTTTTAATTCATTCCAATGTTAATTGCTATTCTTAATACCAATGTTTATTGCTTCTTTTATTGCTTAATTGCAGTCTCATTTGATTAAATTCATGAGCTATTGATACTTGATGAGATCATTATTATTTAATGGTATTGATTAACTTGTTCCATGCCTTTAATGATTCCAATGAGATTTGACAGAACTGCCTCTCCGACGGGGTAGTGGGTACATACCGTCAGTAATGTGCACATTGACTTTACATAATACCCTAGCTGGGAAGGGTTAACTGTCCTAGCCATAAGACCTGATCAGTCTTATGTTTATTGATATGTGATTGACATATGATATATGAGTTTCATGGCCCATCATCTATATTATCTTCATGATATGAGTTCCATTGACTTAATTAATGATTATACAATCTTTATTGTATTATGATTCCTTATTCTGATATCAGTGTGCAAGTTAATATTTATTGGTTATCTGCCTATTGTTTATTGATATCCTATCCATTTTCTTTGGTCGATGCATATTAGATTCACTGAGTATTTAATACTCACCTTTTTCATTTGTTTCCCCTTTCCAGGTGCAGAGTATAAGGCAAATTCCTGACTTTTATTTTTTCGAGAAATTTTGTAGTCTAGCTTATCAGTGTAATTAATTTTGGCACTGTACTTCTATATGTGTATAGTTACTCCATGGGTTGTATAAATGGCATAGTTAGACTATAATTATTGTATGTATGGTATAATATAAACTTAAGCATGAATATGGCATATGATGATCATGATTATAGCCACTTGCAAAATGAGTTACATACAATCAAATATATTACAAAATGAATTACTAATTGAATAATGTTTGGATAGTATATGATTGTTAAGATGTGATGCGGGGTTTTACAGGTGCCAGTCGCCTCTGGCATCTCATGCATCCTAGGACCGTCGTGTTCCCAAATCGGGACGTGACAAAGATCCATCAAGTTTTTCATAGTTTCCAAGTTATGAGAGGAAGATAAGTTTCCCAATCTCTCCTTAAGTTATGATATGAGTTTATAAATGGTTATATAAGTTGTTTATTAGTTATGGATAAGTGTTTAAGAGTATAAATTGCATGTATTAAGAATTGATTTGGAAAACATGATATAAAGGGTATGTGAGATGAATAATGACATGAATAGTAAATTTTCTCTAAATCTTCTATGATTCTTGAATCAATGGATAAATTGAGACTAAGAAATATCTAAATTGGACTCTAGGAAGTCAAAAATTATAAAGATTATACTTGGATATTCTTTGGGTAAGAAATTCTAATTTTTTTTATGTGAAGGAATAATGTGTAGGAAGGTGAGCTAAGGACATTTGAGGTGATTATTGCAAGTTAGAGATTATTTGATATCCATTGAAAGGTTAATTGCTAGTGAAGTGAGCTATGAAATGCATTTTACTTTTTTCCATTGATGTGTGTGTGTGTATATATATATATATACACACACACACACAGATTTGTTGATAACTTATCATTGACAACCTCCTCATTGACGAACCAAATTGATTTATTGGTAAGGATTTTGTTGTCGTTTCTTAGACTAAGTTCATCGATGACCTTATTGTTCATTGTATTGATTATTGTTATTAGGCCATTGGGCTATGGATTTCACACACCCCAAAATCATCAGTGCGATAGTCCTAGGGTAAAGGTAGGTATAAGGCCACTATAAACCCATAGAACATAACATAACTTGGATCTCATACACACCATATCCAAATATACTTATATATCATCATATACAGTCATTCTTATAAATCATATGATCATAATCATCATGTCAAATCTTCATATCATGATATTTCCTCTTGTTTTCTATCGATCAAAAGACACATCTAACATCAATATGGAACAAGGAAAACTCTGCAAAACATGTCAATCTAGGCAACAAAAGAATACATTCTTAATGTTAACTATGGAGCTTCTAAAAATACTCATATCATTAGATATAAATACATAACATAAATATAGTGTTTAATAAAATTATATCCAAGAGTTTTTGAAAGTCCTTTTGGCAACTAAGAGGGAGGTAAATTAGTTGGAATGACAAATTAAGGGCAAATTAAAAATTAATAAGATGAAGTAAGGAAGAGAAAAATCAAATACAAGGATTTTATAGTGGTTCGGTGTAATACCCTAGAAAAACTTACCATGTTTTTATAAATAAAGTTCTCAATATGTGGTTTAAAATTATCTAAATGACTAAAAATAATTTTAAAAACTCAGTTAGATCGAAAACGGAAAACATTTTCGAAAATTGTCGGTGTTGATATCGCTGCCGCAAAAATAACAGTTCGGTCGATAGATGAATTTCTGATTCTGACTAAGGGGTAAATGATTATGCGTATGCATGTGTAAATACAGTAAAAAGAAAGAGGTGAAAAATATTTAGGAATATTGAAATAGTAAGCAATGGCAAAATCGTAAATAAAAGGAACTTTAGGGGTATTGTGGAATAGGGACTGTCTGAGTTTCATAATGACTCTAAAACTATTATTATGATAAATTATTAATAAAAATAAGATATTTGAATATTCACTTTGAAATCCAAATCTTGACGGAATTGTCAGAATAAATTACCGAAGGAATATGTGGCAAAAACACAATTTAAGGAAAGTTTAAGGACCAAAGTAAAATTTACCATTTGTGACTTACTATATAAGCCACACTTAGAAATATTTTTGGCCATTGCTCTTCTTCCTTGTCTGTAGCTTGCTCCATCCATTTCCTTTGATTTTTCCTCAATTTTTGCCAAGGAAAAACCATAGAAACTTGAAGTAAACTTCATATAATCCATCCTTCATCCATTTGCAACATTGAAAATCAAGAAAATTTCAAGAACAAAACATTTGGAAATTTTGGCCAAAGCATCAATTTGAGGTAAATTATTGCTTTGTTTGATTTTATATTTGATTTACTGTTATTAGATGTTAGTAAGATTGAGTAATGTGTTTAATTGCATCAATTGATGCATATAGTATTTTTGCCCAATTTTCAAACCCTAAACCTAAGTTGTATGATTTGATTTTGTGAAATTGGATGTGTAAATTGAGTGTAGAATAAGTTAATTGATGGTTGAATTGTTGTAGAAAATTCAATTGAAGAAAATTGCACATTTTGCCTACTTTGAGGAATTTGAAAAAATTGATGGCAAACCAATTTTGCTAGGTGATTTGAAGTGTTAGGTGAGTCTTTTATGCATCATATGTTATGCCTAAAGTGTTAAAATGTCAATTAGAATTCATATGTAAAAACCCAAAAGTGACCGAACCACTTTAGGGCAAATTGCCTTTGATTTTGCCTTGGTTTTTGGCTTGTTTTCCTATGCCAAATTGATCCATTTGATGATGTTTATTGATGTGTACATATTGCCTATGGAATTGCTTTCAAAGTGTGTTGTTATTGATATTTGGGACAATGTTAATGTTGCACCAAAACCTTGCCAAATTGTCATCTCATTGTTGCACATAATGTGTTCAATAAAATGCCTAATTCAAAAATCCATAGGTCAACCATTTGAATGCCATCGTCGCCAGCGATAATGGCATGCCAATTGCGTCAACTTTTTGACCGTAAATGACCGACTTATATTTGATTCCGTTATTGGTTGCTAGACTTTTGGTCATTGTATAATCGATTGTTATTGATATCCTATTGATTCTATTACTCATTGAATTGATTGATGATGAGTTATTGATACTTGGTGATGCAATTATTGTGAAATGGTATCTATTGATGTGTTTATTGATTCTATTGATTCCGATGTGATTTGACAGAGCTACCACTATATACTGTCGGTATTGTGCACAATGTATATTGTTATGCCCTAACTGGGAAGGGTTATCAGTCCTAGTCATTAGACATGATTCGTCTTATGTTTTTTGATATGAGATTGATTTGTGCTTGACACATTTCTATGCATATGGCTCTATTATCTGTCATTTATCCATCTTATCCATGTGAAATACTCCATTGATGTGATTGTTGACTTATAGTCATATTCTGTACTTGATTCTATATTCCAGAGATTTTGAGCAAATTAATTCATTTATTTCATTTGCCTATTGTTTATTGATATTCCATTATCTATTTATTGGTTGATGCATATTAGATTCACTGAGTATCATATATATTCATTCTCTCACTGTTTTCCTTTTCAGGTACCGAGTAGGAGGCAGATATCCCAGCTTTTTGACTCTCTATGGATTATATAGTTTTTATATCAGTGTAATTATTTAACACTATATTATTTTGTATGTTCATATCCTAGCTGCTCTATGGTTTATGTACGGTATATTTAGTGTATGAACATGTATGTATGGGTATATTGGAGATTAATTAATGATATGACTATGGTAATTATAGAAAGTTACATAATGAATGATAGAGTAACAGGATGAATAGTGATTATATGAGTGTATGATTAAAGTCTGATATGTAATTGATGGTAGATGATTTCGCTGCAATATTGTTATAATATGAGTTTATATTGATGTGATTAAAGGGTTCTATAGGTGCCAGTCGCCTCTGGCATCTCCCGCACCCTAGGACCGTCGCGATCTAGAAATGAGTTGTGATAGAGGTGGTATCATAGCGCTAGGTTACCGATATCAGAGCTCTAGGTTATAAATATCAGAGCATAGGTTATAGAGGAATAGTAACTAAGTACAGTATGGGTAGAGTTAAGTAGACCATGGAGCATAAGAGTTCTTGTATCATCTTTTGTTGAATTCGTCAAGTATGTGTATAAGTATTCTACGTATCTGTAATATACTGAGTATGTGTTCTATTTTTTAAAAGTTTATAGAGATGTCTAAGGATAGAGGCAGGGATACCAAAGAGGCAGAGGTAGCCTCTAATGAGTCTCTGGCCAGAGAATTTTCTATTTCAGAGGGTTTGTCTAGATCTTGACGGACTACATAGGAGACAGAGAGGAGTGATGACCCCTGGAGGATAGAGATGACGAGGGGAATGATGGATCTGCGTAGGAAACTAGCAGATTTGAGGCGAAAATGACAGAATGTACAGCCACCTCCTGTTGCACTTGTTACAGTACCTATTGCTCCAACTCCTGTACAACCAGTTGTGGTTTTTGGAGAGCCTGTTGTACAGGGAGCCCGCCGAGTTATTGATGAGGGCAGAGTTTCTATGTTTGGCTCTCTGAAGCTAAACCTGCTAGAGTTTAGAGGTGATAGAGGCGATGAGCCTAATGATTTTCTTGAGCAGGTTAAGAAGGTAGTTAGGAGACTACCTTGTTTTGATATCAGGGCAGTAGAGCTAGTGGGTTTATTGCTGATGTAACACCTCAGCATAAACCCTATAGGGACTCTTAAGGGGGGCTTAGGGGAAATTTTTTTCTTTCTTTATAATATGCTCATATGATGTATATATGCATGAAATTGATAGTTATGCATGTTATATGACCTAATTTTGGGCATAGAAGTGGTTTAAAGTCAGTTAGGACAAAATCAGGAAATTTTGAAGTTTTGGTGAACTGGGGGCAACATGGTCATTTTACAGCCCCTTTGAGTTTTTATGAATTTAGCATTATATTTGAAGAAAGAAAAGAATAAAAGTGAAAGTAAATGGTATTATTTTCTTTATTTGAAAATTATACGGAAAAATAAACCCGGTTGAAAACAGTTCTCGGTAAACAGCTAAATTGAGGTGCTTGAGATGCTTCGGTGTGCACTAAGGGCATTATGGTCTTTTCCTACACAATGTGGGATTATAGAATGTGTATAATCTTATGATAATAGTTTAGGCTTGATTAAATCCAACCAATGGATCAAATGATGGAAAAATGGACGGTTGGATCAATCGGGTGCAAATTTGCTATCATAAGCTCGATCTATTGGATTTTTCCTTTTGTTTTTTGATTTGGTGTGGGAAATCTATATG
>CANXYC010616353.1:0-10460 GCA_948193065.1 Aleurites moluccanus | reverse complement strand
TTCTAAATGACAATATTGGTGGAACAACAAATTGGTGAAAATGGGTTCCTTTTGGAGCCCAACTTTGCTCTCTTGGTGTGATCCATTTGCCAACAATCCATGTCTACCACAAAAAATAATAATAATAATAAATAAATAAATAAATAAATATTTCACATTGAATATTGACAAAATTTATAAAGGATTCATAAATGAGTGAATGTTGAATCTAACACAAGTCAACTGGTTTTATATAAGTAAGTTTCTACACTTACCTACTTATAAGCCTACATATGAATGAGTTCATGAATTTTAATATAGTATCAGAGTTTCAATGTCTAAACGGGTTAGATTCTGGAATTCATATTCAAACACTCGATGTTGGACTGATGACGATATCAGTCCAGATTGAAATTGAATGAAAGATACTAACCAGTCCATTTGTGAACAAATTTCAACCGGCCTGTTATATTGAATTACGGATCAAATCTAATTGCATATGAAAGGGTGTGTTGAGAAAAAAATCTCACATTAAATACTGACAAAATATGTAAATACTTACAAGTAAGTAGATGTTGAAAATAATACAAGTCAATTAATTTTATACAAGTGAATTTTAATATTTACCCATTTATAAATTTATATGTGTACGGCCCCATAAACATTAATAAATGATATATTTAGTTTCTTTCCAGTATATATAAATGCACATTAATTAAAAGAGGCACACTTAGCCAAATACTAAATATATATATATATATATATATATATATATATATATATATATATATATATATATATATGTGAAACAGATGTGTTAGAATTTAAATTTTGTTTGGAAATTTTCATTTAAAAAAAAAAATGAAAATGACAAAAGAGTAAAATAAAAAGGTAAATTTTCTTTATTAATGTATAAATGAAATAAAAAAGTACATATGATTCATAACTATGTAGAATTGCAACTTAATTAATCAATGGCTTCTTCTTGTTCCTTCTTTATATAAATTAAGAACAAAAATAGACCTTTTTTCTTTTTGGGTTACAAATAAAAATTCATTATTTCACATTGAATTCTTGTTTGGTAACAGTTGAAACAGGCTTTAATCCATGCTTCAAAGCAGCATTCCAAACAAGATCAATTCTGTCCACATCTAAAGCCCCAACTTCATGATGAGTCCAACCTTCCAGCAGGTGCACCACTCCACCTGCATGACATGCATGCACTACTCCTCTGTCCATTGTATACTGATACACCAAACAATTTCATGTCAATTATCAAACAACACAACATTTAACTAAAAACCTCCCATCAATAATTAAATATTTATCAATCAACTAACTATCAATTAAAATTAGGAGAAGATATCAATAGCTAACTACTTATCAATCAATATCAATTGAAATTACTTTAAGACACTTGATCGTACTCATGACACGTCTACATATACAACATTTAATTAAAAACTTCCCATCAATAACTAATCATTGATTAAGAGTGCGATTGATTAACTTCTCAATTTTTATTAGAATTAGAAAATTTTGAGTTCAAAACCTTTTCTTCCATTAAATATTAGATCATAAAGAGATGAATTACATGCCCTTTTATTTTGTAGCTCCAATCCATTAGAACTTTCAATAGAAAATAATAATACGATCAAGAGCGGTAGATGGTCTCACCTCACAACTTCCAAGGCCTTGAACATCATCTGGCAGTCTCATGGCAGCAAGATCACCATAAGTACAGTCTCTTCTAAATGACAATATTGGTGGAACAACAAATTGGTGAAAATGGGTTCCTTTTGGAGCCCAACTTTGCTCTCTTGGTGTGATCCATTTGCCAACAATCCATGTCTACCACAAAAAATAATAATAATAATAATAAATAAATAAATAAAATAAAAAGGTCAGAATCAAATTCACAATATACAGATATGTAGAGGAATTAAATATTCAATTAGGTAAATTTTGCTCCCACTGATATTTGAACTTAAAATTTTTTAGTTTTGGAGACGAATCTACCACTATTGAATAAGCTAGTAGTAATTGAGATGTAATGGTACCTTGCAATTGCGAGCTGCTTGGTACTTGGTCACTTGGACTAGGTAGCTTTGGCAGTCCAAGGGAGCTTCCTTCTGAATTTTTTGGAATCTCTCTGTTGATAGAGTCAGCATCTGCAAGGTTTTATTTCTGAAACCATTAAGTTCTTTTAAAAAAAAACCATCAAAATCAAGATTCAACCATAGCTACTCATTAATTATAACTATTGGCAGCTTATATATACATATACTAGAAGTACCCATTAACTAAACAGGCCATCTTTATTCTAGCCTTTGTTTAGTATTTGTCTTTCTTAATCTTGTTGTTAATTTGAAAAATAAAATAAAATTCGAATTTACCATGCTAATACTATAAAAAAAAGTACGAGGAAGGTTAAGTACTTACGAGGACTCGAACTCTCTTTTGGCTAAGGTAGAGAGCAATGGCTCTTCCAAGTTTAGAAGTAGCTCCTGTTAAAAATACTTCTTTAACATCCTTTGGAATTTCATTGAGAATAACAGCAGCAGTTAAAGTATTTCCATGAACCACTCTAACTCTAAGGTCTGGATGTTTGTTCACAAATAATGTCCCACCACCATTCAGAGCTTCATTCTGTTAAAATAATTCGGGGAAACAAACATACATATAAACAACCAATTATAGGTAAATTAATTTTAGACTTTAATCTATAACCCAATTATTTAATCAAATTTAGCTCATTTAATCAATTAGTAATTGAGTAGTTAAAAATGTCCAATAACTAAACAAAAATATTGAAAACTAGTTGAATTTTTACTTATTTTATCCAAATTACACTCATTATTTCTGAATTTAAAATAATAGAATCAAGTTCAATAATAAGTGATAGAAAAAAAAAATTCATTCAAAAAATATAATTATAATTTATCTTTGAAATTAAATAAATTTTAAAATCAAATATTTCACGAAATTAAATAATTTTTGAGTAAAACATACTCTATCCAATCGTAATTCAATTCGAATCATTTAATATTAGTTTTCAATTTTCAACTTTTAAAAGAATCCATCTAATTTTTAAACAAATGGTTACAACATTCAGTTAAATTAGCTGAAGTAGAAGTTACACATAATTTGATTTTGACAACAAAAGTTCCAAAATTTTATGAAAAAGGGTTAAAATGTAATTTTCCATTTAAATAATTTAAATGGTAGCATTGATGGTGTCTACCATTTATTATTAATTGAAATCCTTCAACTACCATGAACAGAACCTTAGTAAAATTTATTTAATTAATTAGCTTTGCAATAAATTCCAAAAACAAGAACAAGAACATGTAATTTTACATATCTAATTAAAGAGAAACAGAAGTGCTAACCTTGTTCAAGGCAGCTAGGCTTATAACTTTTACCCCATCCCTATCTGCTCTAAGGATTGCTTCTTCTATGTGCTTATTAATTCCTTCTTGTGCAAATGGCAGAAAATACTGTAGAAAACCAAAACTTTTTGTTGTTATTATTTTATTAATTAATTCTCTCTCTCTCTCTCTCTCTCTCTCTCTCTCTCTCTCTCTCTCTCTCTCTCTCTCTCTCTCTCTCTCTCTCTCTCTCTCTCTCTCTCTATATATATATATATCTATCTATCTGTGTGTGTGATTTCGATTGATATTCAAATCCGAAATTATTCAGCATTGAAAATGATTTTAATACTATTAAATTAAAAATTCATTAGTATAAAAATTACTAATTATTTAATTTCAATGCAATTAACTCATTATATTTATATTTATTGATTTATTTTTCTGTAATTTATATTTCAATTCTAGAAAAATTGGATATAAATACTTATGAAACTGACCTGAAAGCCAAACCTAGGGACAACCCAAGTTTCATGTAACCTGCCTCTTAGATTATAGAAGGATACTAAAAAGGTCTTAGCCTTAGCCCACATAGTCAACATCACCAGAAAAGTTGGCGGCCAGAGAGGAAGCATAAAGAGCCTTGTCTTGTACGGCTGCGAAGCTACCGTCCGGTTAACAAATGGGGCATGCAATGAAGATGTTACATCAACTACATGGGCTAAGAATACGAAATCAGCTACCCTTCCTTTTTTCTCTGCGTGCAAATTATCAACTCCATCAACATTTAGATTAAACCTCGTAATATATTTTTGATACATAAAAAATAAAAGATTTATGTATTCAACTTCATTAATTTTTAAATAATAATTTTTAAATAAATTAATCCATTATCTAAAATGATAGTACTTACAATAAAATATAACTACTCTATAAAATTCTCTAATTAATTATATAATTCTTTTTTAAATAAAATAAATATTTGCATTATTAAATTAATTAATAATTGAATTAGTGAATTTATAAATATAACATTAATAATCATTATAAATGGGTGATGAAATATTTAAACTAAAAAAATTATTTATATCAATATACCCTAACGTATAAAGTATGATTTCAACTTGCACAACCATCCGAAGTCTAATTTGAGTGATAAGAGATTTAAACTTTTTATAAAATGTTTCAAATTTGAATTATCCTTATGATAATTAAGTGTACGATTTATTAAAAATAAATATAATATTTTATAAAAAAAAATTATTCTTTTAACACTAATTATTAACCTCGCGAACTATTATTATTAACCTCGCGAACTATTATGAAGTTTATTAAAAGAATACATGTAATTGAAATTAATTGTCCTTAGTATATATAGTTTTATTTTTTATAAAAACTGAAAAATTTAATGATATAAAAAGACAGAAAGATACAGGTCTAAAATCAGATGAATTTATCCTAGTAGTTGAATTTAAATCACGTGGGAGCAGATTATTAATTATAATCGTTCACCACCACCCTCACCTTCACATTGAATTTATATCTACTGTGAAATAGTAATGGGCTTTAAAAGAATATAGTAATTTACCGGCATCGGAACTGATTTTCTTGTGAAGTTCCCAAGAATTGCTGTTAAGGGTCTTCCATATTGCATCAAATACAGGCATAAATAAGCAGAAATTGGTGTCCATCTCTGTGTGGTGAAGGCTGTGGTATCTGAATAATATCAACCCAAAAACCACAAGTCAATTGAATAATATTATTAATATAAACAAAGCCCATCCAAAGCAAAAAAAAATAAAAAATACAAATATAACTTCCATTTTCAGTTTTATTTAACACTGGCAATTGCTAGAGTAGTGTTGGATTCAACATTTGGACATTGACAATTACTTTTTCATTTACCATCAGTAATTAGATTTTTTATCTTATTGTATATCTTATTTGCTATTTTATATTTTTTATATGTATTATATTATTTTTTTTTAAATATTTTAATAATTAATATTTTTTTTTTATGATGCATAAAATAAAAAATAAGACACAATGAGATAAAAAAATTTAAAACATAAAAATAGTTAGCAATTTTACCGGTTTATAAATTCTTCAGCTGCATAATGGGTCTCCCTAATTTGCTCTCTACACATGGATATTGGTTTTCTATAAAGACATTCTATTTACAATACTTAAAGTTGATTAATTAATTCTTCCCATTTTTACAAATACTTAGATTAGATTATATTTTAATCAAGGATTATGATTATTTATATATATATATAAGAAAAAAACGCTATTAGAGACTGAACAGAGATTATGAAAGAAAAAAATTAATTAATTTACTTACGATGGTGTATAAAGGAGGTATTTAAGTAACGGAATGAATTCGAATAAACGATGAGGAATGATTTCAACATTGCCATGCCCCAAGCATCTAAGGAAATCAAATACCAATACATAACAATAAATCAAGATATTTGATCCATATCCCATCATATAAGACCCAATTATTGGAATTCCAATAATTATGGTTAATATAAGATGCTCCAGAAAAGATGCATTTGCGCCTACAAAAAATCAAATTGAATATTTAACAAATATAATAAAATAAGAAGTTTAAAGAGATAAACTTAATTATATATATATAATTCAGGTTTTATTGTTAATTTACCTGTAAAGGGATGGAGAACAGGAGATGAATGGTGGATAGAATGGTAATTGGAATAAAGATAATTTCCATGGAAGCATCTATGTACCCAATAATATAGAGGCTCTGAAATTCCAATATGAAAAAATAAAATAGAAATGAAGCCCTTAGTGTTCCAAAGAGGAATATTTTCCATGAATGTTGGGAAAATATAACAAGCCATGGATGCAATTAGGCCTTGAAGAAGTATGAAGTTATCCCTGAAAATTAATATAATAAAAAAAATAATTAAATAAAAAAGATAATAGAAGTTTAGTTTAATTAAAGAAATTAGTTTATATAATTAATAATTAATTAATTACCATTCCCATTCTTTGTCAATTTGCTTGAAATCATAGCCTTGTTTGTTTATCCTTCGATTACTTGTGAGAAAAAGCATACTAACAAAAGAGCTATAAAAAAGGTAAATTAATGCTCGAAGAACACAAAGAATGAGAATACTAAGGCACCAATCAATTCTGAAGCTACCCTCTTCAATCTGTGAATATATCACTTTTGCTAACAGAGGTCCAAATAGCAGATACTTCATAACAAAAGCATGAAAAAAGAAAACCTAAATCAGAACCCCAAAAAAAAAATCTCTATTATAAAAAAGAAAAAGAAAAAGAAAAACAAAAGATCATACCTTGTAAAGACCAAAATTCTGCCATGGCCACTCTGAGAAGGGAACTGTAGCCACCATTTTCCCTTTATGGTATTCTTGATTTCTTGATTTTCTATGGCCTGTGAGTTTCTTAATTTTGTATGGGTTTCTTGATTTTTCTTGACTTTTTTTTCTATTGGGTTTTTGAGTAATATATATATTAATATCCTCTTTTGACTTGTATAAGCACTATATATATAGTGAAAAGCAAAGAAATGAAGTAATCATAATTAGTTACAATACACCATATAGAGATATTGGAAGCTATAGACTGACAGAATTAAAGATGAAAAGCAACAAACCCAAATCAGCAAACTAGACTTGAAAGAAGCTAAAAGGCAAAAGCAAAGTCTCACAAGAGAGAGAGAGAGAGAGAGAGAGAGAGAGAGAGATTTTTTTTTGGCTCTTGAAGACAACTAATTTTAGACCTCTTGACGCCTACTTATATAGATAAAAAGAAAGAAAGAAAAAATAAAAAGCTTTAATTGTTTTGAAGAAACAGATGTAGGTAGTTAGTTGGATATTGGTGAATAAAAATGAGACGGTCGCTATATATTTGGGGGTGTTTAAACGTGTTCTCATGTGGCTTCCTTAGTAACCCGGCGTAAGAGCACAGCTGTAGTGATGGCCAAATGCTACTAGACATTAATGACTCATTCATATGGTTGGGGAAATGGGGAAGAAAGTTCAAGATTGTAAGAAAATTATAATTTGTGTAAACTGTGGATAGTACACAAAATGAGATTAATGATACTAAAAAATATTAATTAAAAAAAATTATTATTACTTTTTTTAGATTAAATCTGATGTGTTAGTCAATTCTTAGTATTTAAAAAATATTAAAAATTTAATTTTTATATTTAAAATTAAGTGATTTTAGTTGTTAATTATAGGAAAAAAATCTTCATATATATATATATCGAAAGTAAAAAACCATTAACAAAACTTTTTGAACCACCCAATTGATAAGTTGCTCAAATTCAGCAAAATTTGTTTTCAAATTCTATATGGGAAGAGTTTTATGGTAATAAAAGAGTTATTTTTTTATTTTTCTCATGTAATTAATTAAGGACAAAATCACTTCAATCTTGATGTTCTTAAAATTCAGAGGCTAAGCAATATATATATATATATATATATATATATATATATATATATATATATATATATTTTATTCAAGGAAAGAAACACGATCCACGAACTAACTAATTCCTATTATATCTGAGAATAACAATTGTATCAAATTCTATGAATAGTTCTTTAAAAAAATTCGAGATTGACTAGTATATTATTTTAAAACTTAAGAACAATAATAATTTACCAAAGAGACAATATGTAATTCAATTATTAATATTTTCTTTCGGATTTTAGATGTGAAGACAATGGTTGTTCGAAATATTATAAATATGTTTTTGATGATTATAAATTAATTTTAAAAAGTTATAATTAAATAAAGTGAATAATTAATAATTAATTTCAAAATAATTTTTTAAATCAATTGCTATCGGAAACCTAAATGCAACTTTTTAATTATTTGAGTAGTGGTGAGGACTAAAAATAGTTACATCAGAGTATTTTATTCCAACTAAGTTTAACATAAGTCTAAATGTATCAAATAGATCACCAAAACTACCAAGTCCTATCAACAGCAATTAGGCACAAGGTCATCACGAATATATCACCTAGCGCTTCGTTCCAGCAATCATCTAAGCAGTAAGTATCTCGTTTCGACAGTGCTTTGCCTTGCTATGGAGGACTTCACTTAGTTTATATAACGAGTTGATACTGACACCATCTTTTAAACTTTTCAGATATGCAATTTTTATCATTTTAAAAAAATATATTCAGATAATTTCAATGGGTAAATTTCACTAGTCATCCCTCAACTTATAATTAATGCACATTATCGTCCCTCAACTTAATTTTGTAACATTAATATCATTCAACTAATATGGATTGTAACATTAATATCCTTCTGACATATTTCCGTCTAACCATATAACGGAATGCACATGTGGCAGCCACATCAACAATTTTATATTCAAATTAATGCTACGTCAGATTAATTTTTGGGAAACGAGCTTCTCGCTCTCCCATTTCTGTATCTTTTCTGCATCTCTGACATGGTTCTCTTTCCTAAAAAATGGTACTCTGTTCTGCATCTTGTAAGTATGGTTCTCGATTCTGCTTCTCCCTTTCCCATTTCAATGCTCCTTACTTGTATTAGTAGGGTTCCATCTTTTATTTCATTGTTGAAGAAAAAAACAAAGAAAAACTAGAAAGAAAGAAATGGCGCACCTGAAGACGAAGGAAAGACAAAGGATTTATCTGCAGTTTTCTTCGATTGATCAATTATGGCAAGACGACATGCAGAATATGTTACTCCTATGTGTGAATGTGGATTAGAAGCTCCTCTTCGTACGTCTTGGACAGAAGATAATCCAGGGCGAAGATTTTATGGTTGCAAAAATTATGGGGTAAGTGTAATGCATGTTTCTTTTAATTTTGATTTCGGGTTTATTATGGTGAGAGATTGAAAGCAAGCATCGATTTTGTTTTACAGATAACTCATGGACCATGTAGATTCTTTGAGTGGGTGGATCCTGAGTACCTTGGGTGGATCCTGAGTATCCTGATCGTGCCAAAAATGTAATCAACACATTATTAAGGAAAGTGGATAGGTTGGAGAAGCAGAAGAAAGAGTTGAGCATGGGAAATCAGATTCTAACTTTGGGTAATTTTGTTTGTATGGAGTGCTGCTGTGTGCTGTGTGGGTATTTCTTTGATTGCTGCTGCGATTAAAAGGAACAAATAATAAATTTGGGATGGCTCTAGCTTGATGCCCATTATATTTTAATATTATGTTTTTTTTTTCCAGTGTAAGATTTCTTTGTTTTAGCCTGTTTTGTAGGTATATTAGAAAAGCCCATAATTTGTATTTTGTTGTTTTGTGGAAAATCAATGGAATTAAGGGACCATAAATTGGCATTATCTATAGTGTATTAGTTGCATATTTTTTTTAATTATGTATATTGTGAATGAAATATTGAACCTGTTATTAAAAAAACATAAAAAAGGAACAAGGATAATGATTTGAATATTGAACCTGTTATTTCAACATAATGATCCAAAAACAAAATATTCTTTAGGCTATAACTGACCATATACATATAATCTATGAAAGATGATTTTAATGTTGAAACAAATCAACCTTATGATGTTTCAACATTGAATCACAAAAACAAAATATGAGTAATGGCTTTACATGACCATATACATAAAATTTAGCCCTAAAATACTAATTTTTTGCTTTAGAATTTACAAAATAAATTGTTCACAAAATGGTAAGCTGCATGAAAGCTACTTTCTGGACTTTCTAGTGGTCCTTTTACTTTGTTGGGACACTTCACTTTGTTGAGTTCCAATAGGGTGACTTGTTTGTGTTCCAATTGTGTGACTAGACTGTGAACCTAGTTCTTGAATGATTTGTATCTCACCTTAGTTAGTTACCTGTATATAAAAAATGAGTATAATTAATATCATCAAAGTAATAGCATACCAAGAGCACTCAACCAAAACTTCATAAAAATAACAACATCACTTTCAATATAACATCATTTTTTTTTAATAACAGCAACCAACCCAAACTTAGTAACAATACCAACATCACTTCTAATATAACATGAATCAAATAACCCTCAACTAACACCAACAACCAACAACCAACATCATTATCAAACTAAAGTCATAAAGCAATGGGTTC
>CANXYC010616297.1:0-11369 GCA_948193065.1 Aleurites moluccanus | reverse complement strand
TAGTTAGTATTAATTAATGTTAGAATATATCAATTAGAGGTTAATATGTAATTAATTGATGAATGGTTTGATGTAGAATTCAAGAATTGGCAAGGTTATGCCTATTGGCTCCATTGGTGGTTTGTGAGGAAATTCAATTTTCAAAGTTATTTGGAAGTTTAGGTGAGTCTTATATGCATCCTTTAACATGCCTATATCATTGAAATTGAGATTGGAATTCATATATGAAAGTGCAATGTTGGCCGAACCATATGTACTATTCATATTGCCTTATTTTGTTTGATTTTTGCCTTGTTTTTCATAGCCAATTTGATCCCATTTGATGTTGTTTAATATTGTTTCTTTGATGCGTATTGTATAATTGCAAATGTGGCTTGTTTTTTATTGAGTTGGGCAAGTCAAATTTGCACCCTAACCTAACCTATTGGCTTGCCATTGTATGCCCACCAAGTGATTGATAAAATACCTAGTTCATTTTGTCTTTGGCCTATTGTTTGCATTCCATAGGCATACCATTTGAATACCATTGTCGCCAGCGACATTGGCATGCCAATTGGCCTACCGTTTTTCTTTGCCGAGCCAACTTTTGTTCCATGCCTTTGTTGAATACCAAACCACTTGTTGTTGTTCATATGCCATCTATTGATATGCCGTGGAACTTATTGATACTTGATTGATTGATATTGAGCTTATTGATATGGAGGATGCCATTGTTGCATAATGGTATCCATTGATATGTTGTTTCCTTATATTGATCCTAATGTGGCTTGACAGAGCTATCGATTCGACAGAGTAGTGGGAAAATACTGTCGGCGATGTGCATATTGTATTATTGGTGCCCCAGCTAGGAGGGGTTATGGTCCTGGCCATAAGACCTAATCAGTCTTATGCTCATTGATATTGATATGCTACTGGAGACTATATGTTCACATATGGTCCATACTGATTACTGGAGATTGTATGATTTCATACAGTCCATCCCTTTATCTGTCTTTCCATATGATACCCAGCCTATACTTTGTTCTTTGGCTATACTGTAACCTAATACTGATTCTGTATACTACTATCTGACTTATTGGTACCATTGATCCATTATTACCTATTGTTTATTGATGATGCATATAGATTTACTGAGTATCTTATATACTCACCTTTTCTTTGTTACACATTTTAGGAGAGGAGTAGATTGCAGAATCCTGTCGTCTGTCATCCGAGGATTTCTACTAGCAGTTCTGATGTATATATTCTGATTCTGTATTATTATTTTGATGTTCATAATCTAGCTGCTCCATGGGGTATATATGGGTTAGCTAGGAAATGAACATGTATATATGCTTGTGATGATATGATATTATGAGTTATATGATGATTATATGATATGATATATGGATTGTTACAGTCAATTGCAGTAAATTACAGAATGAATTACAGAATAACAGAATGGATGGTAACTAACTAAAATGGATAATATATTGTGGTTTATAGATTGTGCATATGATACTGGATTCACGGATGCCGGTCGCCATTGGCATCTCCCGTGCCCTAGGACCGTCGCGATCCAGAAACGGGTCGTGACATGAATTCACCATGTTGGCCAAACCCACCATCACTATTCACTCCTTTGATTTTTTCTTGTATTTCCTTTGAATCCATAAGCCAATTTGATTCTTTTGATTGTGTTCATTGTTGGCAAATTAATGTTTGTTGTGTTGCCTACATTGTGAGTTGTTTGTTGATTATATGGGTAATGTCAATGTTGCACCATAACCTAGCCAATTTGTCCATTCATTGTTGCACACCATATGTTTGAGAAAATACCTAATTCATTTTGCCATAGGTCTACCATTGTTTCATCTATAGGCCTACTATTTGAATGCCATCGTCGCCAGTGACATTGGTATGCCAATTGAACCAACTTTTTGACTTTATTTGTCCAACTTTTGAATCATTCCAATGTTTATTGCTATTCTTAATATCAATATTTATTACCACTTTCATTGCTTATCCATTGCTTAATTGCAGTCTCGTTTGATTAAATTCACGAGCTATTATTATTTGATGAGATAATTATTGGTTATTGATATTGATTGACTTGTTTCATGATCTTATTGATTCCAATGAGATTTGACAGAGCTGCCTCTCTGACGGGGTAATGGGTACATACAATCGGCAATGTACACATTATATAATGATACCCTAGCTGAGAAGGGTTAACGATCCTGGCCATAAGACCTGATCAGTCTTATGTATATTGATTCATGATTGTTACATGTGATATGAGTTTCATAGCCCTTTATCTGTCTTATCCATGTGATATAGTTTCTTTGACCTGATTATTAATTCTACAGCCATTCACTTTATTCTTATTCTTTATTCAGACATTGTTGAGCAGATTAATATCCATTGATTATCTGCCTACTATTTATTGATATTTCAGTCTTTTCTTTTGGTCGATGAATATTAGATTCACTGAGTATTTTTATACTCACCCTTTCATTGTTTCCCCTTTCCAGGTGCAGAGTAGAAGGTAGATTTTTGACTGTTATTTCCCGAGGAATTCTACAGTGTCTGTTACAACAGTATAATTATTATAACACAGTATTTTTGTATGTATAATTTAGTTGCTCCATGGGTTGTATGAATGGCATAGTTAATCTATGAATATGTTTGTATGGTATAATATGAGATTAAGTATGTGCATGGTATGAGATGATGGTAATTACAGCCAATTACAAAATGAATTATAGACATACTATAGAATGCCAGAATGGAACTTAATTGAGTAATTAATTAATTAGTTGATAGTATTTGATAATTGTATGTGATACTAAGTTCTACAGGTGACGGTCACCTCTGGCATCTCCTACATCCTAGGACCGTCATGTTCTAAATTCGGAACATGACAGATATGTTGTATATTAGATTTATTGAGTATTTTTATACTCATTTTGTTGCTGTTGAATATTTTTCAGGTCAAGAGTAGGGAGCGGATTCTAGAATTGTTTCCTCTGTGGAACTGTGAACACTCATTTTTAACACCCCTCGGACTCGCATCAACCTGAATAACACCCCGGCACCTAACCCGCACCCAGACGGACCCGGAACGGCCCCGGAGCGCCGGCGGGCCACTATTGCCGCCCTCAAGCCTTGGCATTGTAGCCAGAGGGGGGTGGCAGCGCTGGACGGCACCGCCAGCCCCTCTGGGTGGCAGCCGCCAGCCCTAGCAAAGCCATGGGGCGGCGCTGCCCTCCCTCAGGGCCTGTGCCGCCCTATGCCTAAGGTGGTGCCGCCCCCTCTCTCCGGCGGCAGCAGCGAGCTTCCTCTGACTTTTTTCGATTCCCACATCGAAAGTGCACGAGAATTGACCCCTGGAGCTCCTGTTATAAATAGAGGACCTCCCCCCACCTTCCAGAGAACAACAAAGACGAAAAAGCAGCCCGAAACAAGCACAAGGCAAGGAAAAAAGGCCAAGAAATCGTTTTCATCACTAGATTTCGCCTTTTTTCCTCTCCAAGTGATATTTTCTTCTTTTTTAGCTCTCTTCCGATTTCAAAGAGTTGCTAATAGGGGCGTATTGAGCCTCTCAGTTGAATTTTTCCTCGAAGTAAGGTCCCGACTCATCGCCTCGAGGCGCCATCTGATCCAAGGTGGAACTCTACTCCGGAAGAGCACTCCGCCCGCCAGCATCCCTCCAAGCGAGGGCCAAGGTACGCCTTCTAAACTCATCTTCTTTATTTTAGTAGAGCATTAAAATAAAGAATCAAAATATGATAAATTGGGCATAAAATCAACCCTCCTTCGCGAGAAGGAAGAACTGCGTGGGTTTTGATTCCCATTCGACGGGATACGCAGGTAAGCTGTATGAAAGCTTCAAATCCAAAAAATGACAAAACCATCCCTTTCCCTTAGTTATTTGCTTAACTTTATTTATTGTGTATTATTTGGGGAATGTGATCTACCTAGAACCCATAAGGGCTAGAGTTGATATCCCCTGTTTTCAAAGTATTTAAGATGTAATAATTAACTTTTAATCGCTTTCTTTTAATTACTTTCCTTACTTATGATTATATTGTTCATATACTTGTTCATGCATCTTATACATTTGTTCATAAAAATAATTTCAAATCAAAGTTAAAATTGAAAGCCAAGTTCAACCGAAAACCTAGTCCCCGAATCCTCTTTGATTTCAAGGACTAGTGCATTTTTTCCTTTGGGATAAAATTGGAGTCAAAATGGATTTTTACCTTAAATTTTTCCAATAAAAATAACTTAAGGTGGCGACTTCAATCAAAATCGTTTTCGAATAAAAAGGCGCTAAGCTCATCTCCTCTGTGAGAAATTGCCCCTATATGAGCGCTCCGATGCCCCAAAATGCCCTCTCCTCTTCCATCCGGAAAGAAGCGGGGCAGGCCCGGACGTGGCGGCGCTCAGGCGAGGCCTCACAGAGGAGAGGAAGGTGGCAGAAATATTATCAGAATAAATCTGCACAGGCAAGTGTATTGAAATACCTAACTCACGAAGGATAGATCATAACCAACAAACATCAGCAACTGTGCTAACCAAGTATGATATTCAGACTCGGCACTACTCCTAGATATAGTATGTTATTTTTTTGATGCCCATGAAATTAAATTATTGCCAAGGAAAATACAAGAGCCAGTAGTAGAGTATCGAGTATCGGGACAACTAGCACAATATGCATCACTATAAGCAACTAAAGTGTCAATTTTAATAGGAAAGATTTGCATGTTGTGGTTAAGAGTACCTTTAACATATCGGAGAATTCGTTTCATGGCTAACCAATGATTTTCAAGAGGATTATGCATATGCTGACACACTGTGTTAACTGCATAAGTGATGTTTGGCCTGGTAAATGTCAGACACTGCAAACCTCCAACAATAATTCTGAACAAAGTGGGATTATCAAAAGGTACACGGTAGAAGTAGAGGGCTTGTTAGAAGTTGGTGTAGATAAAGATTTAGCATTAGAAAGTCCTGTCTTCTCTAACAATTGGGAAGCATACTTTTATTGGGACAAAAATATACCAGAAGTATTACACTCAACTTTGATCCCTAAAAAATAATTAAGTGTGCCCAAATCAGTCATAGAAAACTCATTCTTTAAACAATCAGTAATATAAACCAGCAAGTTTGCAGAAGAAGTAGTTAAGAGAATATCATCAACATAGAGTAAAAAAATTGCCATACCGTGAGAGGAATGATGAACAAACATTGAGTAATCAGACTTACATGGTTTGAAACCAATATTTTGTAAATAGGATGTGAACCGATTGAACCATGCTCATGAAGCTTGTTTAAGGCCGTATAAGGCCTTATGTAGCTTGCATAAATGATGAGGATATTGAGGATGAACAAATCCTTGTGGCTGAATCATGTACACAAGTTTATCAAGGGTACCATTGAGGAATGCATTTTTAACATCAAGTTGATGTATGACCCATCCTTGTGAAATTGCTATGGTCAACACAATTTGGATAGTGGCTGATTTTACAACAGGACTAAAAGTTTCATCAAAGTCAATACCTGCCTGTTGATGGAAACCTTTAGCCACTAATCTGGCCTTATAACCTTCAATAGTGCCATCTGATATGTGTTTTAGTTTGTAAACCCATTTGCATCCTACAACATTGCATGGTGTAGAAGGAGGTGGAACTAATGTCCATGTATTGTTTTTCATTAGAGCTTTGTATTAATCAAGCATGGCAACCTTCCATTCAACATGTTTTGAAGCAACAACAAATGAAGAGGGTTCAAGAATGGTGTCAGGAGAATTGCAAGATACGGTGGCAATAGTAAGTGATGGATAGAGTTTGGGTTTCAAGTTACCAGTTTTGGATCGGGTAATCATGTGGTGAGAGAGAGGTGGAGGATCCTGTGTAGTATCAACAAGGGGCATATTAGTAGGATGAGAAGGTGGTGAACTGTCATCACGTGTTAAAGATGAAGTTGGATCAAGTGGAAGTGGTGATGAGAGAATAGAAGTTTCCTGGGTAGTGAAGGGAGAAGTGGGACTGGGAGTTGGATTATCAGGTAAGGTTGTAGAGTTGGAAATGTTAGGTAAGGAAGAGTCATTTATAGGTGATCCATTAGTGTGTGTCATGAACTGGAATGAGTTAATGAAGAGTAGCAGTGTGTGTGTAAAGGAAATATGAGACTTGGGTAAGACAATTGAGGGATTACGAAATGGGGAAGGAGAAGGAAGTGGCGAACAGGCAGTAGTGCTTGAAGCTTGAAAAGTCTGAGAATATGGGAAAATGGCTTCATTAAAGGTGACATGTCGGGAGATGATTATCCGGTTGGAAATAGGTTCTAAATACCGATAGCCCTTATGTTGATTACTATACCCCAAAAAAATGCAAAATTTGGATCGAGATTGAAGTTTATGAGGAATAGGGTTAGTAATGTGTGGGTAACATGCACAACCAAAGACATGAAATTATGAATAAATGGATTTAACTTGGTATAGTTTTTCATAGAGACTTAAAAAAGAAATAGTAGCATTTGAAAGTCTATTTACCGTATAAAGGGCTGCCACTAAAGCTTCAACCCAAAATTGGGGAAGTAAATCTGCTTGGAAAAGCATAGATGTAATGGCATTTAATAAGGTTCTATGCATTCGTTTGGCATGGCCATTTTGTTGAAGTGTTTGTAGACATGAGAATTGAAACATAATTCTTGAATTTTTGAAAAGATTCTCAAAATTTTTGTTTTGAAATTCACCACCACTATCGCATTGAAAATGTTTGATTTTAAGTAGGAATTGATTTTCAACCATTGTCTTAAATTAAACAAACTTGGAAAACACTTCACTTTTGTAATGAATAGGATACAACCAGCAAAATTTACTATAATCGTCTAAGAACGAAACATAATATTTATAACCAGAAAAAGATTTAATAGGAGAAGTCCAAACGTCAGAATGAATTAATTCAAAAGGTGCATTGGTTACACTAGAAGAATTAGAAAAAGGGAGTTTTACATGTTTCTCGAGTTGACAAGAATGACAAACAGTGTCAACTTTTCCTACTCTAAAAAGAGTTGGATTATTTTGAAAAAACTTTGACAAGATAACTGAACATAGATGTGCAAGCCGTTGGTGCCACAAATTAGAAGAGGCGATAGATGCCACCAATGCATGATGAGAGTATGGAGAGGCAGTAGTATCAGAAAATGGATATAGGGGACCTCGACTATTACAGCGATAAAGAGCTTTCTGAGTTTGAAGGTCCTTTACGGAAAAACCATTGGAATCAAAATTAAAAGAATAAAAATTATCAGTTGTAAATTGACGAATGGAAATCAAGTTTTTACAAATAGATGGAACAACTAAAACATTTCTAAGTAAAAACTTAGAAAAAGGGGTTGAAAGAGTTTTATGGCCAATGTGTGTGATATCAAGTTGTGTACCATTGCCTATTTGAACCTTATCAGGACCTTTATACGGTAAAAAAAAATTCAAATTACCTGGACTGTTGGTCATATGGTGAGAAGCTCCTGTATCATTATACCATGTGGGACTAGGATTTATTGAATCAGTGACATGAACACCTGCAAAGGGGTTAGGCGAAGAGAGATTGTGAATGGGACAGTGTTTGGCAGAGTGGTTAAATTTATCACAGATCTGACACTGTATAGGAGGATCACCTAATATTGAGGGAGAGGAATTGGAGGTTGGAAGATTGGATTGAGTTGAAGGGTTGTAGTAACGTCCATGGGTGGGGTTTGAAGATTGAAAATGTGGTCTAGTATTAGTGGTGTAATAATTGCACCTTGCAGTTCGATTAGACCATTGTTGATTACCTCGTCCAAAGTTACTCTAACACTCCGAATGAAAACGCCACTACTTGAATTGTTTCCACGACTTCTTGCTGTTAATAGAGCTTGTGGATTGTCACTTCCTCTTTGTGTCGGATACTGCAACACTCTTGGTTCATGAGCCAGAAGAAAAGAACGAAGCTCTAATAAAGATGGCAACGACTTACGGGCTATCATCACTGTTACTACATCAGAATATTCATGTGGCAATCCAAATAAAATTTGTAGAATCATATCAGCCTCATCAACAGGCTTTCCTATTGCATGAAGAGAATCAAAGATAGATTTAATGTGATTAAGAAAATCTGCCATTGACTTATCTCCTTTAGTTGCTTGATTTAAACTCATCTTGAGCTGCATATACTTGGCATTAACATAATCATGAAATAAGTTTTCAATTTCCACCCATGTATTGCGAGCTATGAGTGAAACACCCAGAGAAACAATATGTTTCAAAATATCAAAAGAAACTGTGGCACGAATCCAAAATAGAACAACATAATCAATTTGTTTCCATAAGGTATAAGATGGATTGGTGATGGGAGAACCTTCAGAATTGGAAATAATTTCAGGTGGTATTGTGGCATTAAGAGAGATATGATTTGAGACTTGATGGCAGTTGAGAATATTGATGAATAGGGTTTGCCACAATAGATAGTTAGAGAAATCTAGAGTTTCAAGAATATAATTTTTATGTTGTTGACACTAAATATAGTGTGATTTGTAAAAGGAGTAAAAACAGACGAAAATGGATCACTTGGTGTGTCTTTTGTTAAATTATCAATAGAAATAGAAGAAAAAGATTTTGGAGAGCTAGCCATTGGAGGCTCTAATACCACGAAGAAGAATGACGTTTCTTGTATTTTAATAGGTTTATAATATAGGTATTTATATATAAATATTGTATGTTTAACTAGAAAAATAAATAATCTAGAAAGTTAATTTCTATAATTGTGCCATGATGATTGATTTCCTATAATTACAATTAATTTCCCATAATCATGCTATATATAGTGATTTCCTATTATACTCTATTATTATCAACATATTTTTCACCTTTTTATACATTTATATATATTAGTTTTATTAAGTGAGTGTTGTACGTGATTGATTATATGAATAAATATTTTTTAAATTTTATATTAATCATAAATAATAAGATATAGTTAGAACTATAATTTGATCATATAAAAAAATATTTTTAATAAATTTTAAAGATAATTTTTTATAATTTTTAGCCAATATTGAACAACTAATAATAATAATCATCACGTACGTTTCCTTTAAAAAATAGAATCTTTATAGGCTTAGGCACACAGCTCTAATTATTTTAGTGAAATTGAGTAACATTAATATTTCACCTTGTTAATCATATAATCATAAGAATTTTAACATTAACAGCACTCTATATAACCAAGTTTTTCCTTTGCCAAAAAAATAAAAAATAAAAAAACAAAAAGCACATGAGCCAAACAATAATTCCAATAACACCAAAACACAAATTTAAATATCTCATGATGGATCAAGGTTGTGTAAAAATACACAATAATTTATTATACATCACATTTTAGATATTTAAAAATTATATTTTGATAGTATTTGATATAATGAATTTAATGGTATATTTATCATGCTAAACAAAAATCAAATGAATAGAAAAAAAATATATTATAAATTTTATATATTATATCTAACGGTCTAAATTTAAATTATTTATAATATATTTTTTCTATTAATTTAATTTTTGTTTAGCATAATAAATACATTATTAAATTTATTATATTAAATATTATCAAATTATAATTTTTAAAAATTTTTATAAAATTTTTTATAATAATTTTTATAAAATTTTTTAAATATCTAAAATATAACACATAAAAAATTATTGTGTAATACGCAACATCCCCACAACCCTCAAATGATAGCACTATATGGCTCTGTAGTTCCATTCTCATAAATTAAACGTATAGTTCCAAGGCAATCATTTTCATTATATATGATGTATGAAAGGGCTAAGGACATTAATTATTAGACAAACAATTTATTAGTGAATCATTGGTTTTGTGAGATATTGGAAGAGAAAGCCTACAAAAGTTCAAATCTTGACTGTTGCTTACTCACTAAAAGAAATTAGAAATATAGATTATAAATTTGGTACAAAAACCCACAATTAAGCACATGGCAAGTTGCTTGGAAAAGTGGGCATAATATTCAATTTGGGACATTTATTTATTTTTATTTAATCACAGCAAATCTCATTTCCTTCCCTTTCGTTGATAGGACTAAATACTATTTATATTCAATTTGGGGCATTTATTATACATAAAGAAAAAAGTATGATCCTTTCTTTCCTCTGCTTACACCAGTTATTCCCTCCCACATAGACCTAAGGTTTATATTTATTTTTTCCTTCATAAATAGATGGATTGTTTATATTTTATAGAAATAATTAATTGTGGTTTCTTGGTATGATGATTGATTTATTATTACAGTAAAATTTTTATAAATTAATATTTAATTAATTAATATTATTTTTATAAGGAAAAAAATAAATATATTTTTAATTTTAAACATATTAAAAAAATAATTAATTTAATTAAAATAATATTTTTTATTTTATATTTTTCATAAATACTCTTTATTTATACTATCTTAAAAATAATTATTATTTTATGCTAATTTTATAAATCAATAAAATTTTATTACCAATAAAATTTTATTTAATGTTAAATCTCATTATTATCTATAAAATTTTAGTCAAAAATAAAATAATAATCTAATAAATTAAATATTTTACCAAAATTAATATGTATCAGTTCTCAATCAAATATTAATATTTTTAGCATTCATATTTTGTTTAGTTCAATAAAATTAATTAATTATTTATTGATAAAAATATGATATGGTGAAATATTAAATAGAAATATATTAATAAATTAATATATCAATTATCTTAAAAAATATATATATTATAATTTTGGAAGAATAAAAAAATATATATATTTTTTTTTCCGACGGAGATATTATTTTTTAATCGAGTATTAATTTATAAATTTCTATATATAATTTGTGAAGTTTTTTTTATTGAATTTCTGGGTTATCAAACGAAAAACAAAGCAAAAGGCAACCAAACGCACCATAAAAGCTGGTCTACAAACTCATATATAACTCCCTAGATTTTGAAAAATTTGTGCTTGGTTAGTTGGTGTTGCTTGGATGTTCCAAATTTATGTGTTAAAGCTGGTGCTCATAGGAAGCTTGAGTTTTCATATAGTAAATTTTTGGTGTTGTCTATGTTTTTCAGAAAATTATTCTAAGAAAATAAAAATTGACATGGTCTAATTTAGTTATGCAAAATATATATATATATATATATATATATATATATATATATATATATATCTATATATATATATATATATATTTTAGTTTTTTTTTTATTTTATATTTTTTTTATATTTTTTTTTTAATATATTAAATTAAAAAAAATATTTATAGATTGTTTTTTATTTATATTTGTGTGTTTTTATAGA
>CANXYC010616223.1:0-11360 GCA_948193065.1 Aleurites moluccanus | reverse complement strand
TATTTTTCATTCTAAACAAAAATCATTTGGACTGCTAAAAATGTATTGGAAATGCGTTAAATCTAGACCGTTAAATATAATATATAAAATTTCTAATATATTTTTAGCAGTCCAAATGATTTTTGTTTAGTATAAAAAATACATCAATAGATTCATTACATCAAATACTATCAAAATATAATTTTTAAAAATTTTTTTTATATAAAGCTAAAATGGACCACATGAAAAACTGCTGTGTAAAAATACACGACAGCCCCCTCAATCCTAAATAAATTTAAAATTTTAGAAAGAATAGCGATATCGTGAGAATAATTTAATCTTTAAATTTTTATATTGATAAAATTAATTTTTCATTCATTTTAATTAAAATTTCTTTATATAATATCAAATATTTTACATATTATAATTATGTTATTTCTTTTTATGTAAACTAATTACCATATAATTTTATATATCTTTCTCATTCTTTATTATCATTGATTATTTCCTTATTCTCTTAAAATATTAGTTTATATATTTATTTTCTATATGACATTATTTTAAAAGTGAAATAAAAATTTTTATAAAAATTTAATGATAATAAAAAATTTATTTTTTATGGTATTTTTATTTTATTTATTTATTTTGATCTACTAACACTATTTTTTTTTTCTAAAGTAAAAATATATGTACATAATAAATATCTCATAAAAATAAATAGAAATAACATTATAATATTAAATAATCTCTTAGAGTGGCAAAAAATATATTCACTTTATATATATATATTTTTTGTTATATTATAAAATCTTGAACTTTTTTATTACTTATTTTTGTTTTTTCTAAATTACTTTACATAAAAGTAAACTAAATTTTGTTTGTTAATTTTTTTATATTTAATAATTTGTGAATAATTCTTTTCAAAACAAGTTTAAGAATAACATAATTTTTTTTTCTTATTGATTAATTAAAAATTATTTTATAATATATATTTTCTTAGACATTAAAAGTTTTATTTCTTTTTAATTTTCTAGTTAATAGTTTTATTTTTAGAAAGACAATATTGATACTCCTATTTTATTTTCTAATACTCATATAATTTTTTATTATTAAATTTGACTAATATACCCTTATTTTATTTAAGTTAATAATTTTTATAAGGAAAATAATAATTTTTATAAGGAATGAAGATTTAATTTTTATTTTCATATATTTTTTATTATTATTTTTAATACATAAAAATATTATTGTTCATTTTTTTTAAAATATGATACTAAAAATTATATTTAATAAATATATAATCTTTTTACATAACAAAATATCATATATATTTTTTTTACATGTTATAAAAGAAATTTTATTTTAATTTTTTATATTATATTTAATTTTTATTTTGGAAGCAAACTTTTTTATTATAAAAAAAGTTAATTAACCAAATAAAAAAAATAAAAATATCAGTACTTCTCGATATATTTTGAAAATAATATAATAGTTTTAAAAATATTAGTTTTTGTAACAATATACATATGATTATTTGATTTTTTACTAATTAAAAAATATTTTCAATGAGCACAATTTAATTTTTTTTTTAAAATAAAATATTAGTAGGATTACAATTTAAAATTTAATTTGATAAATTATTTTTCTTATTAAAAATTTAAAAAATATTTGTTCAAGAATAAAACTATCAAATAAAAATTTAAAAATTAAAGGTAAAAGAAAATTTATTTATTTTATAATATGTAGAAATGAATAATTTATTTTATTTTTATACAAAAACTTTATATTTGATAAATATATTTTTAAAAAAAATATAAATATCATTTTTATACAATAAAAAATACAAAAAAATAGAACTATATCAAAGAGAACTAAAAAAATCAAAATTTTACTTAAATATTCCTTTATATATATAAAAGAATATTTTCTCATAAATAAATTATATATTTATTAAATATATTTCTGTTATATATCTATATGTATATGTGTGTGTGAATTGAACATAATAAATAAAGAAAGAAATAAAATTTGATTAAATATTTTTTTTATGAAAATTATTATTTAAATAATGTAATAAGGGTATTATTATTAAAATTAATAATAAACAAGAAGATGGATTGCCAAAAATTAAAATGAGAGTGCCAATGTTGCCTCTTTATTTTTATATGAATTATACATATATAGTATATATAGAAACTAATATAAATAAGAAAATAAATTAATTATAGTTAATAATAGTTTTTAAAATATAAAAAAGAAGTTTTAGTTAAAACAAATAAAAGGTCAATATTATCAATGTAAAAATAAAAATTTAAATCGCTTTTACCCTAATAAATTTAGCTATGGTTATATCATAACCCTTTTAGAAAATATGAATTAAATATTTTGAAGAAATTTTTAAAAATAAATATAATTTTATAACCTTCAAGTTTTTAGACAATATCTATTTGATTTAATTTAAGGGTAACAATCAACTTTAAGGTTTGAATGTTTAGATACAAATTATCAATGAAATTTTATTCAATTTATAAACCTCACGAAAAACCTTTCTTCCAAGCTTAGTACAATCCTAAACTCTATGATATGCATTATAATTTAGTTGTTTCAGGAACATAAAGTTTTACGTTTAAACATCTAATATAAAAACAATTGACAAAGAAAGAAAACCAATGTTTCCATAGGTGGAAATTGGAGATTTTATTTTCCACAATAAAAAAAAAGGGAAATTAACCAATAATCAAGTACTAATATACAATTTTACACCAGAACTGAAATTATAAGTCTTCAAGGTTCTCTTTGTGATAAATTAATATTGGACTAATCCCTTTCCACCAAAGTTGTTACCTTTGGAGGCAAAACCTGCAGCCATGAATACTCCTTAAAGCTGAATAATCTTTGTTCTTGTTCTTGTTCTTACTCTTGCTTTTGCTGCTGCTCTTAGTCTTAGCCACCTGCAACTGTACTCTATCCGGCTCTGCCTCTTGTTCTTCTTCTTCTTGAATGGTATGCAGCTTGGTCTTGAGTATTTCTCCTATGTCTTTCTTGGACTCTGTTCTCATCAAGATTGTCCTGCTTGTGCAGGGCACTACCCTCCACATTCTGTGATAGGCTCTCCTCATTCTCTTTGTCCTTTTGCACTACTGAGAAGTGGGAAATGATACCTTAGAGAGGGAGAGGGTTCAGGAATAAAAGATGGGTAATTGGGTAAGAAGATTAGTTCTTTGTAGTAGTTGGAAAGGTAATATGGTCCCTCCTTTCCAGTGAAGCTTCAATTATATAAATAGTTTAATAACAAGTCTGTCCAACTCACCTACCATTTCTTCTTCAATTCAATACCAATATCAATGTTCAAACTTTCTCTACAAGGGGCCTTAAATAAATTTTTCAGGGCATGCCATTGGCAATCATGTTTGCCACTCTGTTACTGCTGACTGCTAAGTTAATTTATTATCTGAATAAAAGTTTTTATTTTACTATCAAAGATACGAGTAATTTAATTTGAGAGTTCAAAAAATATTATGCTTATTTCAATCGCAATCATTCCAATAGATTAATTTTTTTTTTCTATAACTCTCATTCATAAATTATTTCGTTTAAATTAGTCCTATTGAATAGCACAATTTTATGTAAAATGCTAATTAATGTTTTCATTTCTTCATAACTAATATTGGGAGTTTGTAATTGGAGATTTCATTTCATGACTAAAAATTAGAATGGAGATTAATAAGAAGTGAAGGAGCCTCATTGTCTAGCTAGTCACTCAAAAATTTTATTCATATGTCATAGGATACATTTTTTTTTCATATAAATATCAATAAAAATCATAAAATTAGTCACTTAATATCATCCGACTTAAAATTAAAAATAAAATATGAAGATGCTTTTATATTATAAGTAATTCTTTTTATTATATACTTAACATTAAACCAAGAATGATTGTATAAGCATATTACAAACACCCACAAAAATAAAAGTAGTCTCCAGTGTTCTGATATGATTCTCACGCATGTGTAATCTGTAGGTGGGACACTGTGAATGAGAAAGAACAGCTAAAAAGAAATGGAAAGAAAGTTTATTAGACTTTTCTGTTAGAACAAGAAGTCAAATTTCTTCGAAAATAAATGGCACTTCTTCTACATTTAAGAGAAGGATGGGACAAAACAGGAAGTCCCAGTTGAGTGGAAAAGATGATATTGGGACAAAGATCATCAATCTTGATTCTGCTAATAACATCACCATAAACTCTGGCAATCTTTCTTGGCAATACCGTCACAGACAATGCCTTGAAAGTAAGTTTCTTTGATCTTGATAAGCGAAGACCCTTTAATCCTCCATTCATTTTCTTTACCCAAGAAGAAATCCTTCTAGACCTTGACAATTTTTTATCACAAGAAGTAATCTTCTCATACCCATACTTCATGTGCATTACTCCAACAAAATCTGGGAAACCCATCTGCAGAATTCAAGATATATATGCTGAAAGAGACCTGGTGTGTAGCTATAATTGGTTAGTATATGATGAAAAGAAATTGAACTAACGAGCTTTAGCTTAGTGGTATATTGATTTGAGCCTAATTAACCAAAAAAAAGAGAAGAAATGGGAATGCAGAGTTTCATGCAGAATTTGGTTTAAATGTTGCTTCAATCAAATGCAAAATAGGAGAAGATTGCCTAATTTTGATTCCTTATAACACATGGGTAGCTTCATATTTTAATTTGGTACACTCCCCAGTGAAAAGGAGAGAGAAAGATGCTTTCAACACATGGCTAACATCATGTACATAGCCAAAATTAGTGATTGTTAAACATACACTTGCAAAAACAGACAGACTCACTCTGCAAATTTGTGTGATAGATAAATGCTAAGAGGAATATTGGAAAGCATGTGCAATGATTGATGATAATATTAGCTTATACAAAATCAAAGCCAATCATTTGATTAAGGAAAAGAATGTATAATGGGTTGTGATATTTAACCAGAAGCAGATTTACATATTTCTTTATTCATTTGACAGAAATTAGTCCATGGTCGAGTCAGAGCTGTGAATTGTTCGGTCTAATTTGTACTTTATTGAAGAAAACAGCAGCTAGTGATTTGTTTAGTAGTGATACTACCAGCAACAGCAGCTAGGACTTGTATAATTGTTAAACACAAGTTCATGGATCTAATTATCTTTATAGCCCACAATTAAGAGGGTTTTTCCTCTTTTTCATGTTCTATTCTTTAAATGTCATAGCTCAATCATGGATAGCCCATCTATGGGTATAAATAGACTTATTTACGAGTCTGGAAAGTCACCTAACTTGATTAAAAAAATTTAGACTTGGATATAAGGTTTTCTTCTTAAGTTTGGCATGGGTAGAAATACAATTTCCATCGATTAGAGTTAGACAATATTACAAAGAATACATTCTCTTGCCGATGAGATTTAAACTAAGTTAGCCTTTAGAATTCATGAGATTTCTTGCAAGATCAACTGAAATAATCAAATAATTAAGCTGACTTTCTTTTTTGAAGTTTTTACTTGTCTACTTACTAGATGTTACTAGTTTCTTCACGTTCTTGGATTTGTTAGTCTCTTAGAGGATTTGACAGTCCCTTTGAAGATAATGATGATGGACATTCTTCATTTCATGGGTTAACAGCCTACAGGCAAATTCTGACTTATTTTTTGCAGAGATTTCATGCACTCCAATTAATGGGAAGACAATGCCTATCTAATAAATCTTACCATTTGTTTTTTCTTTGGGTATTTGAGAAACCCTAACAAGGTTAAAAATCTAGAGAATGAGAGCCTAAATTTGCTAAACTTATAATTTATTGTAGAAATTTGTAAATTCAATTTTAACAATCATCTATATAATATAATTATTCTTCTTAGTGTGATAATTAAGAGGTCTCGTGTATTCGAGTCCATTTCTCAATATTATGAAAGTTTTGGAGTAAAAAAAGAAAATTACTATTTTTATTTTATAATTCAAATTGTTCTAACTCATTTGACCTCCCGTGATTAATAATTTAAAACAACATGTAGAAATAAAATAATTTTGAAAAATAGCACAACTCATGATGCTCTCATCTAGAATTCTATTGACACAGTAATTGGATTAAGAAACATTCATATTCACATAAACAATGTCCTTCAAATTTAAGATCTATATTAACAAGAATAACAAATAAAAGGGATCTATTCATTTTCGTACGCATTTCCCTAACTGGCTCAAGCATGTTTTAAAAAAAATGCATAAAAAAGAATATGAAATTGACTTTGCATTAATATATTTACCTATTAATAAGGCTGCCAGCTACAAGCCATCCCATATTTAAACCATCTGTATAGTAGATTTTTGACTTTGTGATCTGGACTAGTGCTTCAATGGAGTTCCAGATCTATTCAAGAATAACAAATATTATTCTCCTTGTTCCACTTTGCTTAGCAAGTTTATTTTCAGTAATTAAAATTTGTTTGCTTGGATTGTGAAGCTAGCAACCAATTGGGAGTGCTATTAAAAGTAAATGTTACCATGTAAAAGATTAACTCGTAGTACTACCTACCTTAAATAATTTTTTATTTTTTTTTTCTTTAAAAGATGTTTCCGGCTTGGCAAAACAGTGATGTCCAAATTTTCTGCATCCTCGTATATTTGGTTGGTGTTATGTTGAAGGTCAACTCAAGTGTGAGGTTGGATTATTCATGTGTCTTGTACTGCAAAAAGAATACCTAATATTACATGATATTCATGCTGTGTTTTATTTTAGTCCATTATCTGTCAGCATTTGATATTGGAAGATGCCCTTTCGGTGAATCGTTTACACTAATATGATATATGATGATTAGGTAGCTACTTAATTAGTATCCTAATTTTGATTAATTAAAGACTTTTATCAATCATGCTGACTCAACTTATTAGACTTCCAACGATTTTGTGCCGCCTTAATGCAAATGAAAAGTACCTAAGGACTAATTTCATCTGCTCTGTTATAGTCAATAATGGGTACCCAATAGGAAATTTCAGCTAAATTTACTGTCGCCTGTAGAATTTGCGTGCCAGCAAGTTGCTAAAGCTTTTCATTTTAGTCTTATTCCACTTTATTCTTTGCTTTTCCCTTCTTTTTTTTTTTTTAATAAATCAAAAATTCTTAAAAAAGATAAATAAAAGCGCAAAAAGATTTGAACTTTTTCCCTTTTTTTTTTTATAAATAAGAAATTTTGACAGCGTAAACATTGAAAATAAATATCAAGAATAAGAACAAATATTTGAATTATGAAATAAAGACTCGACTTTTAGGTCAGGAATCTAAGTACTATCTCTATATTCACTCTAACCTTTACCTTTGTTTGTATAGGGATGTTTGGTTGGAGGGAAATTGGAATGGACTACTATTGCCTACTCTCCGGATACATGCAACCCAGCTAGGAATTAAAAAGAGCAGACTTGGATGGCTGAAGCCAGCAAGGCAAAAACTAACAAGCTGGAAATGTCCGTGAATGGTAAAAATTAGTTATCACCAAGAAACCCAAAATAAATTTTAATACAGAAAAGAGGCCTATTTGCTTATTCAGCAGCAGTTGCATGTGTAAATGCAGAGTCACGATTTCCCAGTGACTTGATACTTTAATAGGCCATTTATAAAATCCTTGACTTTTTATTTTATTTTATTAAAAGATAAAGAAAAAAAGGATTTGCCCTCTGTTGATAATTCAAAGTTTGAACCTTGATTCTGGGAAATTCAATTTCCTAGTTCTAGCTGTTTTACCCTTCAAAGTTCAATCACTCGGTCTCTCCCTTGGCCAAAGGCTGCTTTTGCTTTTCTTTAATTTGATGAAAAAAAAAAACATAAAAAAACTTGGCAATTTGTGCAAGCTCCATACCTAATACCATAGTGGAACCCATACAATTTTGCTCGAGATTCTCACATTTCTATTACATTACATGTATGTGTATTCTTTAAAACACTAAAACAGAATTATAATACATATATAGAAATATTACAATAGTAACTTCAAGTTCTAGAAACTAATGCATGTCCCTTGAGAACAATAATAATAAAGAATCTCATGTTTCCAGCATTTTATTGGGGTCTCCAGTCCCCGGTAACCACATCACGAAGTTGCTGGATTTAATTGAAGAACTTGAAATTACATCAAATTAGTAAACTTTATTACGCAACATTTTAGAAAATTTTCTTGGGTACTAGTAAAGATTAAAGAAAGAAAGAAAGATGGGAAACAGAGTTGGAGATTTATAGTACTTTTCATATATACATACATAATAGTAAACAAGTTCACGTATATAAATCTGCTACTCTATTAATAAAATAAACAAAGATTTTTGAGTGTGCATTATAATCAAGACATAATCCCGAAAGAACAATCATCATAGTTACCCAGAAAATAGAGAGAGGAAAGACGAACACAAAGAGAAGAAAGAAAGTAAAGAAACTGAAACAATACTACCAGAAACAGGAAGAAGAAGAAGAAGAAGAAGAGTAATTGTGATGGTTTGGGCTAAGGAGACAAAGAAATTTTCTTCTACGGCGACAGTAGAAAGCATAACGGATTCTAGACCACACCACTCTTCTAAGTTTACTAGCAGATCTTAGTCTTAGCCATATCACTTTCTTCACTCTGACCAAAGATCTCTTAACCCTTTCTGTTAAGCTCTGTTTTCTGCAGAATTGGTAGCTTCTAAGAAACAATTGTCTCTTCTCCATCATCAACGAGTTATGCTCTGTGTAACCCAGTAAAGAATCACTCCTCCGTACAGGAGTTGGACCAAAATGAGCATAGTTTTTGTTCACCATGGCCATTTCACATTATCCTGATGTACAATGGAAGAAAACAGAGATTAAACAAATGGTGAAGAAGAAAGATAAAATCTTTCTATCTTCTAAGCTAAAAAGAAACAAAAGGGTAAAAGAAAAAGAAGAATGGTTTTGAGTTTTGACTATGAATGAGACAAATTATATATATATATGAAGAGGGAGGTTTGGTTGGTTGGCTTGGGTTAGAAGTGAAAGGGGTTTGCTTTACCTTAGGTAGTTAGGTGTTGGAAGCAGAGTGTGCGCCGCCGCAGAAGGCAACAAGCGAAGCCGAAATACACTTAACACATGGGCAGAGAGGGAGATGAGAGGAGATAAGAAGGACGGTCACGTGATGTGTTTCTATTTTTTTTTTTTATTTAATGGATATTGGACAACTTTTTTACACAATCATTAAATACTTTTTTTTTATTTTAACGATTTTAATAATTACATTAAATTCATATGATAATTTTTTTTAGTGTTGACTGTTAAATAAATAGTATATTTATTTTAAATATTATATTAAAAAATTTAAATAAAAAGATATATATTAATATTTATATTTAATAGTGATTATATAAATTAACAATAATAATTAATTATCAATTAACAATCGATAACAATTAACTGTTGTTATGTATAATTAAATTAAATTATGTTTATTTAATATTAATTATTGATTATTTGGTGGGATTTGGTTTAAAAAATTAAAAAAAAAGGAAAGAAAGAAATTAGGAATGGGAATGTGTTATTTTATTATAATATAATTGAAACTTATATGAATTAGAAAGAATTCCTTTTCTTTTGTGTAAGGTAAGGTAAGTTTTATCTTTTGTCTTATTATACTTTGTAAAGTCAAATGTTACTCTTCAATATTGAAAAATGTTTGATTTCTGGAAATATACTGTAAAAATAATATTAAAATACTATATTTATCTAATATTCTAGATCAGCTATTGATAATTCAAATTCCAACCTTATATTCCAAGAGAGTGTTGATAGATAATAAGAAAGATATAATTAATAAAAAAAATTATTCTAGAGTCAATTATGAAATGGCCTTAAATGCCAACACAAGGTTGTTCAAGACTTCCTAGATAAGCAAGTGAGAAGGAAGGGCATAGAATGCATGCATGAAGTACACACATGAGATTGCCTGAATCTTAAAACTCTACTATAAATTTAAGAATAAATTAATATAAATTAGCCAGCCACACTTCATCTACAAATAAACAAAGTTCTTCGTTTCATCAATTCTGACCCAAAGCCCTAATGTAATCCCATATGAGCATTTAAGGGCTCTTGGTTTTCCTAGATTTTATGAAGCTGTTAAGACAAAATTGGAATCTCCTTTCGAGCAACTCCTCCATCGTCTTCGCCCACCTTTATTTAAAAATCGGTTGTCAATCCTTAATTAGATAAACATATACACAGCTTTGCATGAATGTACTACTTTTTTACACAATGTGCTGTGGAGGCTAAGATCTTTAATCTTTTAATGATTTTCACTTTAATATCAAAATATAAAAAATTAATAAGAAATTTCAAATCCAGACCCACTACCGTGAATGGAAGAAACTTATTGCTTCCAAGCAGTTTAATGTAAAAGAAAGAAACTCGGAAGCTATAGAGATTTCGTCATTCCAAGACTTTGAACTCTATCCAACGATAAGATTACGCTCATTATAATATACAATAATGAAAATTCCAATGACAGTGAATTTACATAAAACAAGATAAAGGATTGACGAAATGGGAAAGTCGTAATGACTATAAGAGCCTTCAGGAACTCATTAGACAACAGTACTCCAGGAATGAGCATGGTTAAACAAATCTAAAATCCAAAATCACGAATTTGCAAATTTGACAATTGAAAGTTCAGTATCTTCAAATCAGATGGCAACATGGAAGACAACCCTAAATGTGCAAAGCCAGAAAAAAAAAAAAAATTAATAACCCATTTTCATTTTGAAACTCTAATATTGCAAGTATGACAACTAAAAAGTATCTTATCTACAAAGCATATGGCTACATATATGAATAACCCATGAAAACAGGCCACTAATCGTATTCAGGGGGAAGCCTAACATGAGATACTAAAATGCTTGAACCAAAAGAAAGTGTGAGGAGGATTTTAACGCACTCGAGAAAATTTAACAGCAATATCAGCACACAACTATGCATAAGATGCTTTCCCAAAGTAGAAACAATTAACATTCTTCACTTTTTTCTTCTATAACATCCTTCTTACCTATTTACTGCACTATCTCCAATACTGTCACCTATTCCCAATATCATTAGCAGCAGGAACTTTTGCAGGATAATTGGACAAGTCCAAGTCAATGAGTGACATATCGTACGACACAGATAAAGAATTTGAAGCATCCACAAGCAATGATGATTTCATGGCATCAGATTGTGCAGAATCAGGGATTGAAATGATATTTTGGGGAGTGCTTGTACCAGAAGAAGAGTGACTGGAGAGTTGAATTTCATCCAGCTTGTTTCCAAACATGTGTTTGTTTCTTCTGACAGCATCCATCTCATGGCCAGTTGGCACAAAGGTCCGTGACCG